>CAEGAF010151308.1:0-35615 GCA_903067075.1 Micropoecilia bifurca
TGTGTGTGTGTGTGTGTGTGTGTGTGTGTGTGTGTGTGTGTGTGTGTGTGTGTGTGTGTGTGTGTGTGTGTGTGTATACATGTCTGTGTCTGAGAAAGAGAATGAGAAAGAGAGAGGGAAAGCGATAGAACGAGAGACGAGTCGTCTAAAAGGCTGTAGCTGCAATAAAATCATCAGGTCACATCAGAGCAGTTCTCAGGCCCTGGGTTGGAAAGAGTTGTGTAATTCAGCAATGGGAAGAATACACACACACACACAAACACGCGCGCGAGGTCGACCAGCACCCGTAGTTACTGGAAAAGAGTGAAAGGGTGAACAAATATGTAAACACATATCAACTTCTTAGACCTTCAGAGCTAAACAAATGAATGGGAGGTCTGGATCAAACCAAAGCATTACATTAATGTGTGTGCATGCATGTGTAGGTGTGTGTGTGTGTGTGTGTGTGGGAGAGAAAATAAAAGGACGGTGTGTGCCGGAACGAGAGGAGGGAAAGTGGAGCCTGTGAGAAAGTGAAGCAGATGCTCTTAGATTATAATCTGCTCAACCTCTAAAGCCGAAACACAACATTAAAAGAAAGAAGTATAAATTAAGGGGGTGTTAGTTTAAAGATGTCAAAAAAAAGGGAAAAAAAGGGAAAAGTTCATGCACACCTAATTCAAATTGTAAGACTGAAACTTTCTGTAAAGATTTTCTAACCATGCAGTGGCACGCTTTAAGATCCCGGCGATAAATCATGGAGATCAGTGAGAAAACTTTCAGAGATGCTGAATCCCATCCAGGCAAATGATTCTGCAGTCTCCTCCTGTCCGATAAGCCCGAATATGTTACTCTGCTTCTACTTCCAGGATCATATTACATGTTTTAGTTCAGACAAAAAACAACTTTAGAAAACTGAACTGAATGTATCATTTTCATTCATCACGCAACACTTCTTCAGTTTTTCTTTTCTTCTTGTTTTTTTAAACTGAAACTATGTATCATTTTTGTCAGTTATTTACCAAAATTATTTCTATTTGCTAAATGTTATGAAAATGAGAAGCAGAATTGTTTATTAACATTCTTGAACATACTTTCTTTGAGGGAAACGCTTTTTAAACCGTCTGACTCGGCTCAATTGTCATGACTTTCTTTCCAAAAGTCTCTAACAACAGTTTGTCAGAAATCCGTGTCAGAACTGGTGCAAATTTGTAGTCTGCTTTGTTCACACACATCTTTGGAGCTGCGCCTCCAAATCATCTACATGACTGACATCATAACTTAATGATAAGTGCTCAAACAGTTTGACTGAATTTGAACTTCCAAGCTAATTTCTTAAGATGTTGATTCATTTGCAGCACAGTGTTGTTTTCCTCAAAATGCTATTTGTTTTGTACCAGTCGCTTCAGCAGAAAAACAGTTTTACAAGTTGCAACCGCCTCTGTTCCTACCAGGTAAAGTGGTGAATCAGAATATTTGAGATGTGCTGCCATTTAAATCAAATGTTGTGACTGAACCTCACAAAGCTATTTCAGCAGCATCATTGACAGAAAAGGAATGGCTGTCTTTGTGTATGTAAACTTCTGGCTTTACAGGAAGTAAATAGAAATGCTCTAAAAAAAACAACAACAAAAAAACATATCAAGCTATCTTGGCATTAGAATTTTGGTAATCTAAAATAGCATGTAAAGCAAAAGTTTACCGTAATTTAATTTGATGCCAAAGTGAGAGAAAAAAAAAATGTTTTTTTGTTTTTTAAGGTTCAGATTTTTAGCTGAAAAACAAATGTTTGTCACATTGAACTGTGACCTTCTGGTCGTCCTCAGAGTTTTATCCATTCCCTCGTAGCTCATTATTTTAGCATGGACACACAGCGCCTTGCCGAAGTATTCTTAGCAACTAAAAATGACAACAAAACACTTGTCACATTCCTAGCACAAACTCCAGTGTGCAGTATTGTGTTGGGATTTTAATTGATAGATCTGTGAAATGAAACGGGAGGAACGGTTTTCAAAATGAGAAAATGTGACATTCTTTTGCATTCAGCACCTTTACCTTGATGGTCAAAGCATCATATGTTTAAATCTAGCCCAAAAATGTTTGAAGTATGACACTATTTGCTGTAACTGAAGAAAAGAGGCTGCCACCTCCTGAGCACACAGGAGTCACTCAGTCTGATTTTAAACAGATACAAAAACTATGCTGGTTTTTTTCACACCCTGCCTCCAGCGCAGTTTATCACCTTATGTGACTTTAATAATAGCTTAGAAAAACGCCTGGCCAAGTTAAATAAAGCATTTCAGTTGAACAATAACTTAACTGTAGAGCTGTTAAAAATTCGACATCGTCATCAGTTACTCATAGATACAGGAAACTGCACTGTGGGACTTTTATCCATTAATTTTCACTACATAAGGCCAAAATTACTCAACAAAGATGGAAGGGCGGGGGAGAATGTACATCTCTAATAGCTCTGCAATTACTCTTCTATTAGTAACAAAATATTTCAGACACCATGTTGCCAAGTAATGAGCAGAAGCAAAAACCTGCTGTTTGTCCGCAAAGTCAATGAGAAACACGTTTGGTTTGTACCTCCTCATTAATCTGCCCGAGACCTCATGACTCCTTAAGCTGGCGGGGCTCCACAGGCGGCTGACTTCTCCGCATCTCACACGATGCGCGAGTGTGGGGGTGTGAAATGTAATGTACAGCACAACGGGCCCTAAATCTCTCCAGGAGGTTTGTACTTAAAACGTGTGTGTGTGAAATATATCATGAACCTGGCCTTCATCCTTTTAAAGGATCGTTTTCGCTTTCAGAGCTCATGTCCTGAAGTGAGGTGGGTCTTTTCACAACATGGACAATTGTTTCCAACTTCTTAACGGAGTCGCGTTACCTGACGTTGTGCACAGTAAAGCTGCAAGTCAGTCAAGTATCAACGACTTATCAATTTCTTTATTTTAAAGAAATTGGTCACAATGTGACAAATGTGATTTACACAATGTGTAAATAAAAAATTGGTACATTCAGTGAGACTGTACGGTTTGCTTGTTCCAGGGAACTCGATTTTGGTGCAGATGCGTAATGATGAGCTGGCCTCACTGGAGACACAATGGCTCAGTGTTGCCAAATTGACTCTCTTTTGTGGTCTGTTATGCTTTTTGAGCCTACACCCAATTTTTGTGTCTTTTTCTGTGATTCAACATTTATCCAAATCTGAAATGAGGGATAGACTTGTGGCTGTCTCTCTGTTCTCTGTTTGTCTGTTTGAAATGTTGACCCCTGAATAATTTGGCTGTTGGTTAAGGGCTGCAGTTCTACGCAAACATTCATTTACACATTAATTTATGAAGAAATGTCAATTTTTTAGGAGTTGGTGCTGGTTTTGGATGCAATTAGAAAAGGTCCATAATTTTAACTAAATACTTGGCTGTAAAAAGAAATGACACGTTAAAACATTAAGGCAAAACTAGTGTACGTTTTCTTGTAAACCTGGAAGAGTCTCTGCTTCGTTTTATGTTTATAATGCTTGATGGCTTTATGATGAAGACATCTGTGGAGATGGTGAGATTAACTACATTTTCTAGAACTTCAATAAATGGCTTTCATCCCTCTTGAAAAATCATGTTCTTCTGAACATGGCCTCAGAAAGAGCCAAACCAAATGTTTAATTAACATCAAAATGCCACCGAATAAACATTTGGTGCTCAGGTTTCAATTCTTTGAGTGTTTGACCATTTATTTGTCTATTTGGGTCCGTAAACACGCTGAACAGGTCAAGTTCTGATTGGTCTCTGCTCTCAAGCCCTCTGTCTAAAGACGCCAAACTGATTTGAGCTTTTATCAGCTTTCATCTCCAAATTAAACAGCAGCTTGGCTGTGGCTGTAAACAGAGCCAAACCAAGCCGAGCATTGTTAGGTTTGCACAATGCAAATAAACAGTGTTGTCTTTTAAGTTGTTGCCCATTCAGTGGTTCACAGCTCCACAAACAATCCAATTTTCTAATAAACATAAATAAAGTTCAAGTTGGTTACAAAGTTACATAAGATTTTTTTAAGACCTTGTTTTTAAATAAGTAAATCAATATCTATGAATATGCACTGTTTTGTACATCAGCCATAAGATGTGCAGAACTCACCACATTCATTCCAAGTAAAAATCGTAAACACTATAACACTAAAAAGCATTTAATTTCTGACCTTTGGGGTTTAGATGTGTGGTTTTGCCCTTATTTAAATAAACTTTGCTCTCACCGCACCTTATTTATCACAGCTCTGTGTGTTCTAGACGTTTTTTTTTTACTTATGTTTTGACTGCAGATGAGGGCAAGTTTGGGTTAGTAGTTATTTTCTTAGAGCATTTTAATTGACTGTTAAGTTATTTTGTCTTTCCCATCTCTAAGCAATGAGCTATATGTTGACAATGAAGATACCCCAAGAATTAGATCACTAAAGGAGACTTTCCGGAAATGTTACCCAACTTTGATTGGTAAATTATAGATTATAAAGATGCATATCTTTATATCATCTGTCTATCTACATATCTTTCTGTAGAGCACTAAAGGTAAGACTATTGGCTGCTGATAGCTTGTAGTTTGGGCTAACTTACCCTCTTGCCTTGTGTTCTGGCCAGCATGTCTTCTAAATTACATATTTCTCTATGAACAGGCAACAAAGCTTTGACTGTTTCAAGTCAAGTTTTGCCAGAACACACTGGGTGCTTTCGCTAATCCATTTAACTTGAATTGGATGGCAAACAAAGTCAAAGAAATACCAGCTGTTGTAAACAAAAGTGAGTGGCATCTCTCTTTTGCAAGATTAATAGCAATCTAAACTCAAACCAGAAAAAGATTTATGCAAATGCAGACCTTTGACCATCATGACTAATGAGTGGCTTCACAAAACATTGTTTTTTACTTTTATTTTTTTCTTGATTTTTCTTTCGATTTTTGCTGTCTGTTTAAAAAGATTTCCAAATCTCAAGGTTTTATGTTTAGTCACCCAGAAAGAACCCTGTTGTAGTTCAGGATGAGGCTCCATAATAACGCTAACCTGCTATTACCCAGCACACCTTGTGACTTTTTTATTGGGTTATTTTAGGCCACCCCACACCTACAATTAGTGTTACCCAAAGTTCCCTTGTTTATATTGTCTCTGGATTGTTGGAATTCTTTAGACCGCCACAGGAAAATGGTTTTATGTCCACTTTTAAAAGACACCTCTACTTATTGCTCCATAACAACAATACAATTGTATTTTTGCTTGGAAACATTTGACACTCGCTTCTTCCCTCCTAGTTGACCTTTTTTTTCTGGCTACTGTTAGTCTGGTGGGCTCTTTTCTAGTAGCCTGGGGTTCTCTCTGACTTTAAGCCAGACGATAGCTGCAATGTCTTGTTTTTTTACCAAAATTTCACTATCCACATTTGAGCCATGATGTGGCTGCTAAACAAACATATTTAACTTAACCTACAACATTTTAGCTCTGCAAAAATAGATTTTAAATCAGATGAAGTCAGGTTCTTGAAACATTTAGCCAACCTGAGTTACATAGATGGATGGGTCTGGTGTGGGCGGTCGTGGGGGTTACGAGAACATCTGTTATCATTTTTGTACTTTAATTGCATAATGTTTCTATGTGGGGTTCAAGCTTTGCCCATTCAAGAGGAACTAATGCACTCTGAGATAATTCACCGGCATTTTTAAGTGAACAATTTAGCCAGCAGGTCAACCATCAAATGCCAAGAAAATTAAGAGCTGCAGAGGAGAAAAGAGTGGCATCTCACTTTTGCAAGATCAATAGCAATCTAAACTCAAACCCAAAGCTGATCTGAAAGAAGGCTGTTATTTGATCTCTTGTGAAACAGTTCTGTGCAGGCAACCAATGAAATCCAAGATTTATTTTAGAAAATAATCATAAGTTATCTGTAATAAATCTTCCATCGCTTAAATAGCTCTGACAGCCAGGCGTCTTCTGGTTTACCAATAGTTTGCTATCAAACCACAGTTATCAGTTTTATTTTATATATTAATCCCCAGACTCAAACTTTCTCCAGGATTTAGGCCTCACACAAACACTGCTGTGCTTGGAGGTTGTTACAAAAAGAAAAAAAAAGCTGAGCTGTGGTTTTACTGGTGCACTGGAGTCAAAAATGTGTCATCGTGCAAAATGAGTACAAATATCAAAGAAATAAAAACAGTCTTACATAATCTAAGCCTATCGCTTTTAATCAGTCACAGCTATTCAAATAAGTAGCAGCTTAGCCCATGTGAAGATTTGCAGCTTCACACCAAAAAGGCTGAATTACAGCTCACCATGCCAGAGCTAAAGGGTGAAATGAATGGGTAGAGAGCATAATCTGGCAGAGCAGGGACCCAGCTTTGCAGTGATTGTGGCTGAAGGGGTTTATCGCTGCTTGGCCTGATGGCTCCCAGAGACTGCGGTGACAGAGCTCTCGTTGGCATCCAGAAGCTCCCAGTGAGTTAATTGTCTTATCTTAAGGTATCTGGGTGGGTTCTGATTCATGAAAAAAAGGTTGGTGGTTGATTCATGATCTTTTCTTTTAAAACAGGACAGCTAAATATGTTCATCATTCCAGCTCCTGAATTATCTTTCTTGGATAAATCCTCTATGTCTATCTTTCTGGATTTATTCTTTCTTGTTTAAGCACTTGACATGACCTCAACTGTTGCTTATCAAGTGATGCCAATGTTTCATTGCACTGAATTGAATTCGATTTCATTTTGAGCTTTAATTCTAAGAAAAGACGTATTACCATGAACATGCAGGATTATGTGACCGTGTAATGATTGATGTATTGTTTTGGGAAACTCAGAGTAACCCTGCAAGAAATGACCAATTTTTCTCCTCATTTAAAACCTCTAGACTCTTAAATGTTAAAGCTTGTTATTCTTTCCTAATCAACTTTTATGGAGAAATATATTTTACCGAGCGCAAAATAACTGTGAATATTTTTACATTAACGACAGAAAACAAAAAAAACCTGGTGACCTTCGCAATCCCGGTGTTTTAGCTACATTATTTAACAAAAGCACATTAGGCGAATGTTAAAGTCAGACAACAGGGGGATTTGGAAATAGCTCAGGTATAATGTTCGTTGGCTTTATGTCGTAGATCTATCGATTCCTCAAAATAATGATGAAGAAGTATACCTGCAGATGTGGTTGGAACAGACCGACTTGTGTTCTTTGGCTAAATTTCATAAATTCAGACCTCAATAAAGAAAACACTCTAACTCGCAGTGATGGAGTTAAGTTAAGTGTGCCCCATAATTCAATGGCTAATGCAACCAGTTGTGTTGGGGCCTTCGGTTCACAAAGTTTTTCAGACGCTTGCTAATGCAAAGCGCCGCAGTCCTCTCTGAAAATTCACCCTATCAAGGCACCTTGATGACCCAGAATAAGACGAGCTTTAGCTGTCAAACAGATGCCACCACAGTTCAGACTTGAATGTTTTGGTTGACTCAATAAAAACAACCTCAAGTCATTGCCCCTGCACCGCTGTGCTTGACATTTATTATGAGGTGTTTGGGCCAAGATGTTGTTTGGTTTTGGCTGAAGCTTGCTGCTGCGCATTGTGGTCAAACATTTTCTACTTTGGTCTCATCTGTCCTAAGGACATTGTTCCAAAAAGGTCTGTGGCTCATCCACATGCAACTTCACAAGCTAATTTGTGCTGCCGCATTATTTTTGTGGAGAAGGCATTTTTCCCAGCAACACTTCCAAACAAGCCCGTGATTGTTCGTTGTTTTTTTTTTACAGCCGTGCTCTCGTGAAGCTTGCCACTTATCATGCAAGCTGCCGACTGTGAAGGGTAGACTTTTGGGTTATTGGTCAGCTTGTTTGTAATTTTTTTTTCACCCTTCTCACACTGACTGGGTGCGTAGTTCCTGAACCTCTTTTTAAAGTGAAAATTAGATATGCTCTACAAAACCATTCCATGAATTTCTAGATTTTTTTGACAGACTTCACTGGCTGGTTTTCCAAAATCTGCCTCCACACTTCATGTTTTCATTCTGAAAATTGTATCTATTTAATTGATTTGACTAATTTCTTATATGAAGCTAGTTTGACCATTTGTAACAGGTCTGTAATTTCTGTCTATTTTTAACCAGTGCATGGTAATTTGATGGCACAGAAATGAGATCTGTAAATTAAGATTTTATTGGTTGATTTGAATAACTTCTACTACGTTTAAAAAAAGAAAGTAAAATAACGAGGTGATAAAATCAAAAGTGAAAGTCAGAAGAGGAATAATAACTCTTTCACAGTCCTGTAAAAGAAAAAACTGATTATTGTGAAAACTATGTTAAATTTCATTTGACTAGATTACCAGCCATTATGGCTACGGTTGTTCACACAAATTGAATTTAAAATGTAAATACAGTATGAAAAGTCAAAATTCATAAATGTTGTTCTGCAATGATAACTAAAAAATATTGGTTTTCTCCTGAAGACCCCCAGGAGACTATTACATTCACCTTTAGGTTTTCTAAGCCGTACCTAAAAGTAAGCGCACATGAAAATGCCATAAAAATAAATCACTATGAAAGTCGATCCATGCATTGTTCACTTTCCAGTAAAATTTCAAAATCCCTCAGGGAATATTGCGATCTCCAGAAAAACTCATCAGAAGACGCCATTGAGCCTTAGTGTCTTCAGATCTGGTTTCACTGCAGGGACTATAACCACCAACACAACACAAGGAAAAAATGTTCAACTTTACCCCACATGGAGTAGATATGAGAGTCATTTCTTTTTATGCTTTTTTTTTAATCATTAGCATTAAAAAGAAAACTCCAGATGATCATCTACCAAACCGCAGGCATTGACCTGCAACATGCTGGCTGTGAGCCGGAGAGGCAAAGAAAATATTGGCTCAAGTGAAGTTTCAGGACTGCCTGAGGAAGCAGGGGAGAGATATTTTCAGTAGCATTACATCAGCAAGTGCAACATGCCTGTTTGAGTACAATGCACCCTCAACCAAGATATGTTCAGCTGTAAACCTGCATATTTAGCACAGAAAGAGATTTTCTATTAGAGTATCATTATTTCTGTTGCAACTACAAGTTTGTATTTCATGGATGCTCCATAGAGAAAACCTTTTACCTCATATGCTAACCCAACATGCAGTAGTCTGGGAAAGCGATTATTGACTATTGTGAAGTGGGATTATAAGATTAGAAAACATGGCTCTTAAAATGTCTCAGAACAGACGATTTACTGTAAAACCGTCTCTCTGTCTCCCTCGTTTTCTGAGTTGGCTCCCGCAGCAGTTTTCCATCAAGAGCAAGACATCAATGCCTCAAAGCCTCGCTCTCCCTCAGAAGCACTGCATGATACAACATAGTCACTGTAAAGCAGTAACTCGCAAGGGAAAAACTGAGTATACTGCTAACTATTAAAGCCATGATTTCACTGGAGAAACAATGAGATGTTGATGACAGACAGAGTGTGTACTTCTGTTTGACCCATTATCATTTCATAAAAAACCTGCATTGATTTATATGTTGACAAAAAATTAAAAGGTTTTGCAAAGTTCACCCATGCCAGCAAATGTAAAAATTAGAGGTTTGAATGTCCATCCATTTTGGACACGCTCAGAAACTGCTAATTATTAATGAAAATATTCTGAAAAGTATTAACAAAAATACTTATCCCTTTATAAATAAGACCTTAAACATGCTTTTTCCATTAATTCATTAAACAGCTGAAAAAAAAAGAAGTCAAATAAAAAAAACACTTTTGATCAAACAATGAAATTGATGAACAAAAGTTGGATTCATGCTGGAAACTTTATTGCATATTTCTTAAAGGTGTATGCGGATAATTGAAATGTTTAAGTTGTCAGGTACAAGTCCTTCCATTAAAATATACAAAATAAAACATATTTATGAAACAAACTCTCAGTGAGTTTCAAGTTGAAGCTTTTTTTTTAAATATTTTATTTTGGATTTTTAGTAGTAACATCACAGGTATTAACTGACAGGACAAAACTGGTACACAATGAAGCACAATTCAAACATAATGAAAGTAAAATACATTTACAATAATATAACACAACACAAATAACAAGAAGGACTGGATGGGGGTGGGTAAGGTGGGCAATCTATAGGGATGAAATAAAATATATATGAATCGGAAATAGATTGAGAGACAGATGGGATCAGATTTGCTCATGAATCCTGTCGAGTCCAGCTCGATTACAGGATCATCACTCAATCCAATGTGTTGGTAGATTTTGCATCTAACTTAAAAAAGGCTGTCATATTTTATAAAAAGTCTTACTTCTATTCTGCATCCAATAATTTTTTTTTTCTTAGCAATTGCCAAAAGGTCAAGTTGAAGCTTTGATTTTTACAGATAATCATTGTTTCTTTTGTAAATTAATGATTTATACTTTATTTATCCTTGTTGAAAGCATTAAAAAAAAATTCAGAATTTGGGGCACGGAAGAGATGAAAATTTTGGCCTGTAAATATATCCTATAATTCCACATAAATATAAAAAATAAAATTAAATATACAATTTCTGAGTGTAAACTGAACTTTGAGCCACGTCTTGTAAAGAAAGAACCTCCATTCATTCCAGTTCAAGTACATTCCTGATGTGTGTTTTTCATACTTGAGATTTGAACAATGCAGGATTACATAAAACAACCTGTGCTGCAGCCAACCAGCTGTTCACCCGCCAGGCAGCTGGAATGCGTTGCCACGTGAAGCTGAAAAACAGGCATTCATGCAGGGATTAGAGCCCACACTTTGTACTGACACATGAATGAGGGCTGGGTGAAAGGCAAGGAATGAGGTGATCAAAATCATATTCAAGCACCGTTTTGCGCATGAGCGGAGATACTGGCAGAGTAAATACTGGCAATTAAAACAAAGTGCAGAGATCCCCCTGTCTTAGAGGCAAGCGGCATACTGGCAAGCATAACATCTGCAGCTGAGTCCTGCTTCAACTAATCCCCCCTTAAGTGCATTTCTTTTTGTCGCGTTTTAAGGTGTCAAACAGATGTAGATCAAATAAGCCACAAGCACGTCTTCACCGAGAACAGGGAGAAACATTTTCTTTTACCATAGTTTTACCAGTGCGACTCACCTTCTTGAACCTTTGCAGAATTTATTTATTTATGTTTTTATTGCAAGACGTCTAAGATCTGGTCCAGCAGTTCATTCTCTAATGAACTAAAGCCTTACATGTTTTGGTTGTTTGTTGAGAGTGTCAGTAATGAGGAATTTGGCACCAATTAAAGGGATTCTCGACTGAAAAACCATAAAAGTAACTGTGTGTGGTCTCATGTTGCTTTCACAGTGAACACCAAGGAAGAGCAAAAAGCAGGGCCAGCGTATTTCCCATCATAGCATGACACATGCCAGCAGCAAGCAGACATGGCAAATTGGACGCCCCTTGTTCTCACACTCTGAGCCAAACTGGTGGGGGTTTGGGAGGATTCTTCCAGTGGCAAGTCTCAATTACTCTCTTTAAACAAACATGCTTCTGAATATCAACATGCTCTGTGCATGTCTCTCTTCAATGCATCTGATACAGGGGGGACCACACACATGGGGTCACCTTTTAGCAACACTTAAAACCTCCCTTTGACATTTTTCATTTACTCTGCACATCCTTTTCTACCCTTAATCAAGTCAAGAGGCAGCGATGAAGGCTCGCAAACAAACGGCCGATGCGTTTTCTCTATCTGTCCCTTGCAAAAACACTGTGTTTTTTTTCTTATATACTTTGTCAAAGTATGACCACAAACGTCTGTGCGTTTTGTTAAGACGTTTTGTCACAGACCGACGCAAAGGACGCATAACTGGGTAGTAGGAAAACGGTGTGCATTTTTGTGAGATTGTACAAATCAAAATCTGAAAAAATGTGTAAATACAGGGCCCACATCAATAGTTTGAGGGAAAACCCTTCATCACAGTGATTTCTGGAAGTCTTTTAAGTTGTTTTGCCACCTGCTTTTCATATATTGTAATAAAAATATTTCCTCATACTTTGCAAACTGACTCAACTGCAATAACATTGGATGGGGAAGGTCTTTTCATTGCTACCTTCTTTGATTAATGGTCTCCTTGCCTAAAGTGTGAGTTTAAGTGGATGGTGTTGTGTGTGAGACATTCAATGTTTGGGATATTATTTTATAACATAGCCCTTCTTTAAATGCCTCTGTAACTTTCTCTCTGACCTCTCTGTCTATTTAATATTTCAAAGAGCAAATATGCCTTAATAATCATCAATACACACAGTAGAAATCATCTTAGCCCTATCGCAGAGGATAATAACTACAGTTTTCAAGTTTTTCCTCTGGGGCAAAACCAATGTGTGCCAAGGAAAATATAAAAAAGCAATCTTGGATTTGAAAATGCCAACTGACAGCATGTCAAATAGCACTGAGCTCAGGTATTTCAGATTCTCATGTTGCATTTTGTTTAAAAAATTTTAGATGTGCTCTGTGAATAAATTGTGTTTTTGCATATAATTTGGATTAACGTTCTAGAATAAACCCTTCAAATAGGTGTACTCACATACTGGACCAAGAATACATTTGTAAGGGCAGAATAAAGAACTAAGCCTTGGTTGTGAAGCATTTTCACATATTAATCGTCAGCAAGAAAAACCCATCCATCATTTTTATTCTGAAAGGTCTTACTTGCAAATTGCACGTCCATAACTTTGACAGCCATGATGTATGGACTGCCTGTCTCATGCCCATCTGGTTTACATATTCAGACTATTTCAGATGGTCAACTTCATCCCTGCAGCCACACGGACCTTGTGACGTATGACATTAAAGTGTACGGTAGATGTTTGCAGACGCCAGAGGTTGCAAAAAGAAACAGAAAATAAAAGAGAGTGCACTTTAGGCAAAGTATTAGGCAGGAGGCAGAAACCTGCTGCTAGTAATTTGAGGATGTGAATGAGTCAGAGGATGATGTCTTATTGGTTTCTCTGTGTTAAAATAGGTTCAAAACAGTTGCTTTACTGAGCAATAAATTAACTCCTCTAACAAGCAACATATACAATGTCTAGGCTCTACAAAACAACTTAATTTCAGTTAAATGCAAAGTCACAGATTTTGTTTGCAACACGAAAAAAATGTTCAAAGAGCAGATAAGAAAATATCAACACGAGACTATGAATCTAAAGAACACGGTTGAAGACGCTTTTAGCACAAAAAGAGAGATTGAAGTCGGATACTAAAACTACAAAAACCCCATAGGAGCTATAAATCGTAGCAGTTATTCCAAAAGACCACAAGTAAGCCAGCAGCCTGAGAGGAAAAAGTGGATTGTTGATTAATGTTGAAACTTTGAAGAGGTCGTGGTCTGTGGACTTTTGTTCTTTTGGCTCAACAACTTTTAAGATAATTAACAACGATCTTACTTTTTGTGCCAAAAGTAAGAAATGAAGACCATAAATGAATTATGTAACTCTGTTCACAGTTTTAATTAAGTATATGGGTATTTTTGTAGTTGCAGTAAAGCGAGTATGTCAGTCAAAACTTACGTGACATAACTGAAGCAAGCAACAACGTTCTCTACACTCGGTAAGTCAAAAAGAGCGACTGTCTGTGTCTTTGTTGAGAGGTTCAGGATGTGTAATAATTTAAATAAGAAAGGAGGGACAGATTCAATGATACCACCAAGATCTTTCTGTTGTTGAATTGTCCTTAAGATAAACAAATCAACGGTTATCAACCTATAGAGTGACTTTTCATCCACAAACTGCATTTATCACTGGATCATTCAAATTAAGCACACCCCAAAATCCATGCAGCTAAATACAAAAAATAAATAGAAGATGACAAAAACAAATTCAGAAGTCAAAAATAATTCCTTTGATGGCACTGCAGGTAGTGAATATACCTCAATACTTGTCAGAGCAGTTTTGATTTAGTTATCAAAACAGGTTTTAGCCAATAAGCTGGTCATACAGGAACTCATTTTTATATGTACAATAAATATTAATAGAATACTTTTATTCTAGAAACATGTTCCTAAAACGTTTGCATCTGTTTTAGTTTTTTCAGAGGGGTTGAGTAGAGTATTTATGAGTAGTCACTACCTGTCTGCAACAATCAGAGTGATCCCAGGATGCAGTCAGGGGTTGGGAAAATTAAAAAAAAAAGTTTAAAGGAATGAACCTGCATGATATTACATGTTTTTATGTTGGATGAGGTGTTTTTAAAGTCTGACTGAATGACTTTTTGAAAGGATCCCAGTGGGAGGGAACGCTTGAAGCTCATCGTGGGGATTATCCTTGACGTGATTTGACTATGAAGAATGAATGAAGCACATCCTGGCTGCTGGTAAAGGGAGACCATAAGTAGCAAATCACACATTTATGCCTGTGGCATTCTTTCATGAGTAGACCATCTACTAGAATAACTTTAAAGAATTTAAAAGAAAGGTATTGTGAGAGAAACAAACAATGAGCAGCCCGTGAAAGACAAAAAGCAGAAGATTAGGCAGATGATGAGGTGCAAACAGGGCAAAAGAGAACGGTGGTACTGACAGCCTGTAGTGGGAAAAGGGGAAGTATTGAAACAGTCAAACTTAGCGGCTTAAAAACATCTTTGAAAATATAGTGTTAGTAATAAGTATTACTACATCCCAGTAAAATTTATGTAACATCACTTTTAATCATAGCCAAGTCAGTTCCAGGAGTTAAAGTTCACTTTTGTCAGCAGCTGCAAATATTTCATCATACTGCCTAAGGTTCTCCCATTAGAGTATTTTTTACTGTGAAAACTGATGGGTGAAAGAGTCAAAAGTCCACCACATCCAGAAAATTAAAAACATGAGGGCGTTTCTTACACAGGAAGGAAAAAAACGCTTTGATTTCTTCAAGTGTTGACAGAGCAAGGACACCTTATCCAGAACCATCCCTCCCAGCGGCTCCTTGAGCAGCACTGCGATGTGAAAACACCAGTCACTCATTTCACTGAAAGCACATGATGTAATTTCTTGACTGACCGTACGCTCTAATAGGATTGTAATTCTAACCTACAGAGGTAAAAGGCAGTGGCTCCACTTGGGTCCAGAATAAAATCCAGTTCTCTCCCTTGGCAATCGACAGCTTTAATCAACTTTTACCTTGCGGTTAGCACTTGGCAAGTCCTCAGCAAATTGCTGTGTTTTTATTTTTTCATTCTACTGTGTTAATCTCTGGTTGATTTGAGGCAAGGAGGCTGAAAATCTAAGTGAGAAAAGCTCTCGACCGTGACACGAAGAACGAATCTGGTTTTTTTTTTTGCATCAAACTAATAAAAGTCATATGGTGAGAAAAATACACCAGCAGTCCACACCAGGGATTGATGAGGGAGGGTCGAGTGAGAGATCATTGCAGTGCAATGTTTTTCTAGCTCTGTTGCGAAAACAGACATAATCACTCGTAGACAAGTAGCAGCCACTCTGTAATGTGTGGTTTTGGAAGCAGCCGAGAAATATAACCACAAGTGACTTTTGAATGTAGCCGTCATATCAGCGTTGAGAAGCAGCGGCAATCTGCACAGTGTTATTCAAATCTCAGTTATTATATTTAGGAGAAAAGTAGTTTTAAATTGCGCTCTAACACCTTGCTCTACAGGACGGTCACATTTTAAATCCAGGAGTTTTCTCTCAGTGGTAAAAAGCTAAGAATGAAGGAATACAAAATGGTCAGACCTTGCCAAGTTACCTTTTATTGGGAACAGTATGCTAAAGTACCCTGGAGGCTTCAAACAGAACCCTAATTTCCTCGCAAATCCCGTACGTCAATATTGGTTTTAAAGTAGGAAAGCGTTTTGCGTCATCTCAGGAGACCAGAGTGAATTGGGTCCCAGAGGGAAGTCAAATGGTTGACCGAAACTTGCATGAACCCACAGTGCTGAGAAGACAATTTATGATGACCTACTATTCTGAATTGGATTTTACTGTAACAGCTGCATTAGGGCAGGAATGTAGATTTTTGGATTTGGGTCATTTCTGTTTTTATCATTGAACGATGTGAGGATTTAGGTTTCTGCGTTTGTTTTCTAGTCAGTTTAGTTCATGTGTCATCTTGTCCACCCTCTTGAGTGATCCCAGCTGTGTCCTGTTTCCTTGATTACTCCCTTGTGTATTTAATCTCACCTGTGTCTGTGTTTCCTCGTTGGGTCCTTGTCTAAGCTGTCGCCGTCTTTGCCGATGCTACCTGTGTGGAGTTCCTTGCCTTCTGTGTTCACTAGTGATGCCTGGACTTCTGTTTTTCTGTGTGCGCTTTGATTAAATCAGAATTTTTTCACACCACTACCTGGATCCTCAGCATTCATCCTCACCTCAATTGCCGCTAATCGTGACAAATAATTTAGGTTTTCATTTCAATGAAAAACAGAACCACATTGATAAACTGAGCAAAATATCTTGTAACTATTGCTATATATATATATATATAGTAAAAGTAACTTCTCAGACTTTTAAAATGCTTGAGCCTCTCAAAGTAGAATGAAAATCATTCGTCATAAACGCTGACATTCTTTTACATCTACAGGCTCAATTTTAGTGAGTGAAAACATCTTATTTCATAACATTTTATCCAACTTGATTAAGTACGGAATTTGCTCAGAACCGACTGATGTGTCTTCACAATTTTCCAAGTCTATCCATCTTTCCTTTAGATTAGGACATGATGAATATAAAAAGTCATAATCTGAATTTATGAGAAGCTATGAGAACCCACATCTGTCTGAAGGAGTAGTAGGAAATCACTGGTTTCGGTTAAATAACAATCCTGGAGTGAAACCCACATAAAGCCGAGTCCTGCTTTCTATTAATGAGGCATTTTAGGCCTGTGTTCTGGGTTGAAGTCCAGAACTAAGCTAGCAGTATTTTCTTTATCCTCACTTTGATTTTAAATGCCTTATTTAGTATTTTTTTTATGCATTATGGGATGTTTTGCATCAACAAAGAATGCGAAGCAGGTCTTCTGCTAATTCCATAATTTGAATTTTGATCTCTTATTAACTCATAAATCTCTCAAACCAGAAATTTCAAATTATATATATGATTGTAGTTGGGCTCCCTACTAGAGATTGAGTGGGTGCATTAGAGACATAGGAAAAGGGTTTAGTTTTCAAAAAATTTGTTACACAAGTCCATGTTTTCCACCCCACTATATTTTTTTGCTATTTGCTGATAGAGCAACCAAAGTTCCCCTTATGGACCATTAAAGCTTTCATATTAGCTTCTGTTTAGTTTTGCTTGCAGCAAACTCAGCAAACTGTGGGAAAACCCCAAGAACAAACCGAGGCCTAGGCAATGCATCATCAGCCTGGATTACTCCAAAAAGGATATATGTTACATCACTCCAGATGTTAAGGCGATGACCAACGTTTTGAAAAGATTAGTGATAGTTTTGTGGGATTTTGCTGCCTGCAGTGATAAAGGTTTCTGCTTCTTTAAAAACATCTTTGTGTCCAGCACCTTTTATGAGCATACAGCTTTCTGGTGCCTGATTTAACCAAGGTCAAAATCCAGTGAGTGTGTTGTGACACACTCACTGGATTTTGAGTACATTTGATCACGTTTCTGATTCGACTTTAGCGTTCACATTAACAGATGACCATTTGTATTGCTAATGAATGTTTTCCAGAAGATGTACCTTATTGGTTTTCAGCCAGAGGTTCAAGCTGAGAGTACGCAGCTGAGGCAGCAGTCTGATGATCTGTCCAATGACTCACACTTGTTTCATCCGAGAGGACAAATTAGAGTCAATCTTTGGTCATAATTAAGCATTATGACCAAACATCTCTATTTCTGTCTCATTTGTCCAATGCATTTTGCTCCAGAAGTTTTGTGGTTCTTCCAAGTACAACTTTGCAAACCAGAGTTGTGCTTCCAAAATTCTTTGTGGAGAAAAGCGGTTTCCTCCTGGCAAGACAAGCAAACAAGCTTTACTCGTCCAGTCTTTTGGTAGCTGGACAGTCAAAATGTTTGTTGTTAAACAAGTACGCTAAGGCCTGTAGAATCTAAGTTGTGGCTCTTTGGTCTTTTTATTTTTTCATATACAGTATTTTTCGGACTATAAGCTGCTACATTTTTCCCACACTTTGAACCATGCAACTTATAGCCTGGTGCGGCTTTTATGTGGATTTTTTTTCAACCACCAGGGGGCTCTTTAGAAGAAAGTGAAACATTGGAAGTCGAAATTGGAAATCAAAGAAGAAAACGTCGATTTTCACTTAGAACAAGCACATGCTAGCAGCAGGCACGACAGAGAAATGTTTTCAAACTCATACCCTCTCATCATGGAAACCACATGTTCATATGATGCAGCTTTTAAGTTAATAGCCACTGCAGTGCAAGTAAGCTCGGTGTGAACAAATCCACGGGTCAGTTTTGTCGACCAGTAGCTTATAGCCCGGTGTGGTTTATATGTATGTGTGAAAGGTACGTCTGGACGAGCTTTACTACTTGAGCTAAAGACGGAGGCGGAATCCAAGTCCGCCTCGTTTTTGGACTTCACGCGTGAGGAGCTGGATCCTGTGCATAATACAGACCAGATAAATAAAATATACCCAGACTTTATAAGGCCGCACAGATCTGAGGAGGCTGAGCTCAATTCATGCTCAGCAACCTGGCTATTTTGCCATGTTATAGTGTATTAACTCACATTTACAGTAACGGTTTTACAGTTCAGTGCGAGAATACATAACACACTAGTACCAGCTGACATTACATATATGCAAAGATAAATAAAACCTTTCCACCACACGTTGTCCAACAGCGAGCCCTCCCACCCACCACTAGCAGGATGATGATCATAAAATCCTGTCCATATGATCAAACCATCGCCACTGCTTCCGATCCAACCCGATCCTACCGTTGTGGTCCTTCACGTTTCTATATTCGCTTTTCAGCTTTTTTAATTTCTCCCGACACTGTTGAGATGTCCTCTTGGATCCAGCGCCAGTCATTCTTTCTGAAAACTCAACAAGGACTTTTTCATTACATGCTGCTCCATCTAGCCGGCACTCCATTCTGCAGTCCCCAATAATCACAAGAAAAGCCTGGACTTCGTTAAAGCAGGGCCAGCCCCGAAAAATAGCCTGTGGAAATCTCTGAGAGTGAACTGGGCCGAACCAAGCTGAAAAAAAGAAAAAACACTTTGTGAGTGCGGCTTTCAGTGAGGTGCTCTCTATAGTCCGGAAAATACGGTAATTGCTATCCACCTTGGAGAAAATATTCTCCTGAGCCACAAAGGCTTGTTGGATCATTTTATCCAACAATTTCATTGTTAATGTCGGAAACAAAGCTACAGGAACTATATGTATTGATGAAGCACAGCCAGTCTTTAATGTAAACATTGACCACAGGGTCGTGGTCATTTCTTGCTATTAGCACGTGGACATGTATTTCAACAAATGGATGTCAAAAGAGGGTTTCTGCAAATTTTTAATATTAACATGCAATATTTTAAATGTCCTTGTCAATTTATTTGTTAGTTTGATAAACCATAAAAAGCAGAAAGCTAAAATTGGCCTAAGATTTTCTAAGGGTGATGTAGGGATATCTCATAGCTTCCTTGGGATATAGATTGGAATAGACAAGCCCCATTCAAAAATCTATAACTCTTGAACTTGACCAATGGATCATCCTCCACTTGAATTGTTAAATAAACATTTGAATCCAAATGTAAATCAATGTTAAAAAAAGATGTTGTCTTTAGTTTAACTCTACATTTTTAAAATAGTTGGTTTGTATGTATAAAATGTGTTTCAAAATACCTGCCTCGGTTGACTGAACCATTTAAAAACCTTACCTAGATTGCCTTCTGTCTGCTTTCTTTATACAGGATTTATGAATTTTTACCAATTCGTTTAACTTTGAGCTTGCTTCCAAACAATTATTTCATTGTTTGAATTATTTGAATGTTTAGTTTTCAAACGACACCATTACACCGGCTTCCACACATTTTAATCAGACTAGAAAAAGACCATCGTATTTACTTTTCACTTAATCTGACATCAGGATCTGGGGTCACAATGACACATATCGATTATGATTCCCCTTTTTCAGACGGAGGACAGATGCCACGGAGAGTGATTAAATCCAGGCCCCATGGTTGGACGCTTCTGGGGAGGATTGTCCAAGAGCAAGGGAGTAGGCGCCGGTGATCCTGTGTATTTTCCACCCTGATCTCTGCTTGGCAGTGGGCTAAATAATAAAGCTCCTTTTTACTGAGCTGTCTGGGGTTCCCTGTGTACAAACACAAGTCCCCTCCCCCCAAACTCCCTTGTCTCTGCTGTTTTAACACGACCCGCTACTATAGTGCACCCCTCCAAGAAGCTATAGGCCCCACTCTATACCAGAGTCATGCACTCTGTGGGGTTCAAACTAAGATTTGGCCTTGAGGCCACTTTACAAGGACATGAATACACAATGCTGGAATTGATGAGTGACTAGTGGAAGTTGCAACTGATAACCATCTGAAAAAAAAGGAAGGGAAAGAGCTCCAAATGTGCATTAATCTCAAGAGTCTATCCATCCCTATGCTTCTCCGCTCATATTCCACATATGTTTTTGCGTTCTCACTGTTATTTTTGATTGCATCATGGAGTGCGGCAGTGTATTACTCAAACACAATCACGGAAACATAGCGGGCCGTGATGAAACGTCCATTCATGCGACCATGCGTGGATGTGTGTTTATTTAACTTCTGTGTAGGTTAATCTAGGTCCTCAAAGCCCGGCCCTGTGTGCGACTGCCAAGGCTCACAAACCTCGTGCACTCTGATCAGCCTGCCAGCTTTGAAACCTGAGAAGCCGGAGAAACCTCCCCTGAAAAGCCCACAACCCGGGGTTTCTTCTGCCTCCAGAAGTAAATTCAAATCAGGTAAATCTCCAAACTGTTCAATGAATACCTCTCTTGTCAAAACAGTTCAGTCGAGGGTGTGTTTTTTTTTTTTTTTTTTTTTCGTTTTTTTAGCACTTACAGGGCTTGGTAGCACCTTTACCTCCACGAACCCGCAAACACGAGGCGTTTTAATAAAGGTTCAGACTCTGACTAACCATGTAGGCGGAGGAGAGAGCAGTAAAAGCCAAAACAGTAGCTTGGTTATGGGGAGGAAAATTAAGGGATTTTTCCACTTTTTGCCCTCTGAAACATTTTCCCCATGAACAATAAAATAAAAACAACACATGAGCTATGGTGAACACTGGAAGAAATTAGTTCCCAACTGCTGTAATTAATCAACAAGGCCACAAATAAAACTGTGACGCCCAGAGTTTTCATCAGAGGTTTGGTTTGACACAGACTTTTTTTGTGCCGTAATCTCAAAAACAACATAAATAAAGATGCAATGGAAATGGGTACTGGGCCAGAGCAAGCAAACATAAAAAAAAACAGTCAGTCTGCACACAAAAGACAAGGTTGTGCAAAATTTTATTGCACCCCCCAAACCCCCCTTTCTTGAGATTGCAAATTTTTTCATGCAGTTCTTAATCTTAAAAAATAAAACTTGTTTTTTTAACCATTCAAGAACATTTTGAATTTTTATTTGTAGATAATAGAAAATATATTTAGCTGAAATCATATTTTTGCATACACAAATACACATAAGCATTATTTTCTCAGTGTCTGTGATCGAAATGGTTTAGGTCATTTAGATTTAAAATAGTATAGTGCCAGTGTAAGAAGACAGAAAAATGTAAACATTTCTTATGTGTTTGGTAGAATTTTATTTTGAACTGCGTGACTTAAACCAAAGCATTGTGGGTGTCTTTTCTCAAGCTTTTCACTGTAGTTTGTTGGAGTTTTGGCCCATTTCTTAAGACAGAAGCGACATGACTGAGTCAGGTTTGTTGGCAACCTTTGACCTCTTTCTGCAAATGCCTTTTGAGAAAATGTTCTACTGGATTTTAAATATGGATTGTTGCTAATTTGGATGACCTATTTGTGTCTCAACTTTATCATCTGAGCCAATGGAGATGACACTAAGGTATTGATTTGTTTGCCCCATTAGCCCTTTGAGATTGCAAGATATTATTATTATTATTAATATCATTATTATTATTTACCACCAAAATACCCACATAAAATGACGCTGCCATCTTTATGCTTCACAGTTTGGCTGTTGTTCTCAGTCTTGAAAGCATCACCCTTTTTATTCAAAATGTAGTGATGGTCATTGTGGCAAAGCACTTCAGTTTTAGTTTCACCACACCACAGGACAGATCTTCAGAAATTAAGGTCCTGGTCCCTGGGTACATTTTTACAAACTGCAATTTGGCTTTTTATGACGCTTTCAGAGTCATTTCTTCTTCTTCTCGAGTTTCCCTTGTTGGTATAGATCTTTTTTACAATGTAGATAATGAGACTCTCCTACCAGCTTCAGCCACCTCCTTTTACAGGCTTTTGGACATGGCAGCGTTTCAAAGTGTAAAAGGGAACGTCAGCTAACCTCGGAGTAGATTTACAAATGAATTAAGCCCCTCAAAAAGGCTGACGGAGTTTTGAGATGGAAATAAAAACGATCAGAACTCCTCCAACCCCAACACGTCTTTAGGTTTGAAAGTAAACATTGACTCTCTCCAGATGGCACCACACAGTTTGTTACAGTTACACCTTTCCATAAGGATAGACTGTACATGGGTCATATGGTGTAGTTGCTAGAACAGAATTCAGACCTACAGATTTATTTCTGAAAATCCTACCTTCTTATTGTTGCTGCAACATCTTCTCTCTTTCTCCCTTCTGTTTCCCTCTTGATTAAACCTCTGAAATAATCTGATACTTTTTTCAATCGAGACTCTATTTAGTCATTGTTGGTAACAGAAGTAGAAAGATGCGCGTCACTGTGAGGTTGTTAGGAAGCACTATCCTCAGATTGTTAGAAAACACTAACCAGGCATGTTCTGTATTAAACCACTCTGTCAGCTGATTTCTTTGAGTCCACAGGGATAATTTTCAAATAACCTCAAGTCTTAGAAAGCCCAGGAACAACTGAATGTCCCAATGGTTTACTTTGTTCTTTGCAGAGATGGATAAAGCTGGCAGATTTGACTAACATAAACTCCAAATAAGAATAGAGACATTGTACAAGCTAAACGATTTGGCAATTCTCAAATCGTTGATGCTGAAGCAGCAGTACTCCTCATGGATGAGAACCTTCTCAACTTCAGCAGATGTCATGTTCATAAACAACCCAGATTTGATCACCACAGCAGAAATAAACAGACGTAAAGGCCAGGGTAAAATAAAAAAAGGTTCTGAGAAATTATGTTGGAGGAAGAGAAATGCTCTGGGTTGCATTGTAAAAACATGCCAAGATATACAAGATGATTTTGAATCTTCACTCGCTGATTTTTGCTTCTACATCTCAAGGTTTCTCTACTTTGATCATTAGCTGTGCTTCCTCAATTGTTCTATTACTGCTTGTTGTAACACAATTCCTGTTTTTCTTCAGTTTTCTGCATCTGATAGAACCGAATGATGCAGTTTTTTTCTTAAATATGGATTATTGGAGAAGATCAACTAGATGCAAGTATCACATCACAGATCTACATTTTTTTTTATAGATCACAAAGTAGCAGAAAAAAACCCCTCTTCTTAATCTTTGTGTTATTTGTTGCTTGATTAACGTGACTCTTTTGCCAGTGTATCAAAAATACAGTTTCACTTCACAGAAGTGCCTCCCATCTCTGGTGTCCATCTGTGAGTCACATTTCTCCAGAACAGTCATGGATGAGGTGTTCATTCAGCAGCCTCTCTGAAGTAGCTGCCATCTGTAAGTGTTTAACACACTTACATTTCCTTCAACCAAAGGCACAGTGTTCAACTCAAGATAAAAAAAAAAAGTTGTTTTTTTTAAAAAAGTTGTTTTTTTTCCTGTGTTTCTTGATGTCAGCAGATTTGGACATTTTAACACTTTTTCTGTTGTCCTCAGCTGTTTTTTTTCAACCCGTGTGTCAGAAATCACGATCCATCTTTACAGTAGTAAAGATGGATCATGTGTGTTTCACACAACCTCTGCTGAAACTTAAACAGGAGTCAATGCGTCACGGCATCTTCACCTCCTCTTTCTTTTCATGATGGCTTCACACTCCTACACTTAGTGGCAACAATATCGGCAAATTTAGACTTTGCTTGAAGCATCGAACCGGTTTTGTGGAGGCCTACAATGTAGTAAAGTAAATAGCACTGAAGTGAATTACAGAATGTTAGAAAACACGATACAGTCTATGATTTCAGCTGTGTGTTTTTGGTTTGTGGGTGAGGGACGGATGACGATGTGGCTCGTTGATCATATCTGAGAAGCGCCAGGAGGAAGATAGGATCGGCCACACTCGGGGCTGTGACGCAGTTGGGCAGGCTTTCACTGAAAAATAAATCATCAGGCTTTGGAATGAGGTGCACCGTTGCCAAATCAGAGGTAACGCTGGTCAATCTGTGGTGCTACTACTTCCACAAGGTGTAACTTTAAATGTTTCGGGACAGGCTATTTTCTATGAAGTTCTCTCTGCGCTGATTTTGCTATTTTTAAAGGTTTCTCTACTTTGAAGGTCACATTTTGCTTCCTAATTAACGGTTAGATGGTTAAGTGATTAATGTTACCCCTTCAGATGAGTTGTAGTGCTATGACTATAAGCAGCCAAAAACAACCAAAAGGGAAGCACTGATGTTGTTTGGAAATGCTACCAGGGACTTGATGTTTCAAACTGCAAAAAACGTCTTTTATTAATCAATTTGAAGTCATGGCAACGAAAACCGGCAGAACACCGGCCCTTAAGGATTGGAGGTGAACTCCCATGGACTAGAGAACTTTATTCCAGAAGTTCTGGCTTTTGTATATGTTCTTTCTCTCAAAATTAGGTCTGGTCTTCATGTTTTTCTTAGGTAGCAAAGGTTTCCCCCCTTACTCACTTCCCAGGAACATTTCACTTGTGCAGTCTCTTTCTGATTGCACTGGTATGCACTTTCAAGATGCAGGTTCCCTGAGGACATGTGATGGTTTTTGGAGACTTCTTTTGGCATCACAGTGAGCTTGTTTAGCCAGTCAGAACGCTGGCAGCTATGTTGAACACTACTGTTCAAAAATTAAGTCTTCCATGTAAATGTGACTTTTTCCTAAGCTCAGGACCCCAGCTAAATGCCTTTACTCATTTTCTATATAAAATATTTTATTGGTCATGGTGTCACAACATATTTTTAAATAGATACCTCAGTGTTAGAGGAATGTGATAGTGATAGTGATAATTCATACCAGAAAAGCTTCCATAAATCAATATAATACCTATCAATATAATGCCAATATAAGAATCAAATTTAATGTGCAAAGTTTGTAAGTGGGAGAAATCTAAAGTTTCTCAAGTAAACTCGGCAACCATCATGGACTACATATCATACTCTTTGTGAATGCAACTATGACTGTAGTGATCCTGTGAAAACAAAGCTATGAGAAATTGTTCTGACATATGAATGCCAGTGACCTGACACTAGCCGCCCTTTTGTTTCTGATTGAACTTAACTGGACATCACAAAATTGGAGCCCAATGTGGAAACTGATTTGTCTCCTTTGGGTTTTTAGGAGGGCTTAGGAGCATGTATTTGTCAAAAACCCCTCCATTAAACCTAATTTTTACAATTCACATGAAGTGAAACTTGCAGCATTTTCACTATTCCTGATCCTAATGATTTGCTGACACCTCTTTGACTGCAGTTGTTGATCTACTGAAAATAAATTTGACTGCACACACACCCATAGTGTGTCCGTCTGTCTTTACAAGAACTTTGCAATGACCTCCATTCATTTTTCATGAATGAACAGCGCTTCTTATTATGGGGCCCATACTGTGGGCCCCATAAGGAGCAGTAGACCCTCACAATGTAGAATTTGTTGGAAAAGACGAGAAATGTTAAAACACCCACACATATGCTAATCACTAAAATCTTTTGGATCTTATGTCTATCATACCATCAGCTGGTCATTCATGGTACTGCACCCTCTCTTTTGGCTTTACATGTTGAGGTCAATACTTATTCCGCAGGCAAGCTTGAATCGATCCAGAAAGTAAAGTAATGCCACATAAAATTATATAAAACACAAAATATGGGTGATGCTGTGTTTGTACACTAATAATGTGTGCGCTCTTTGGCTTCCTTACCATCATATCTAGAAAACAGGCAAATTGATATGGAATATTTATAGTTTTTGACATTTTCTTTGCAATGTTTTCATCTTACAGCCATATACTTTAATATATTTTACTGAGAATGTATGTGATGTACCAACCAAAGTAGAGAAGTGGAAGGAAAGAACACAAAGTTTTCAAAATATTTACTGATTAAAAAAATCTGAAAAATGCAATGTGCATTTATAACCGGACACTTTTACTCTGTGACCACTTAATTACATGTCAACATGTTACCTTTCTTCAGCTTTGAATTGGAAACAACAACCCAAATAGGCTTTGCTGTGTCATTTACTATCAAAAACAGTTTGAAATTGTACGAGTCAAACCGCAGCTTAGAACTAAGTCTGACAGAGAACCAGTGGGGTCACCTGAGGATGTTCTCACAATCTGATAAGATTTTACAGAACTTTTAAAAGGTAGAGAAAATATTGCCATTTTATGGAGAATGTGTCAGAGAGGTGCTGTAAGCTACTGAATCAGAAGGACCAGGCAATTCTGACATTTTCTTCTTATTTTGCTTTTGTCACATTAAACGCAGAAAGAAATTCTGTTTCAGAAACCCAGATTTCTAACAAAAACGTTTATGTTAGAGATCCACTGGATGTAATTAGGCTATATTCAGTAGCTTAATCTGAATTGGTTATTTGCATACTGTATGCAATCACTCTGACATAGGGTGAACATTCACTCAAAAACATTTGCTGCTGTAGTTCATTCTCAAACACAATATAAGTTTCATAGTTTGACAACTTTTATTAACTTCTATGATCACTAATAGAGCAACGCTCATATGTGGCTGTAGACTTGGAGCTGATATAAGTTTTATCTTTAAACACACCTCTCTTCCAGATTGGTGCCATTTGTGACAAAAGAATAATACAAAGATCAGCTGTGTAAATGTTAATTTTAGACTTTTACTTGCTGTGGTGCATCTGGGCTTGAAATAAACATAGACTACAAGAGAGTACATGTAAGTTTCATTATGAAATACACATAATATGACAAGTAATTGTAATAAGAACCTTTACAAAATAGTTGTATTTTATGTTAAAGAAAAGGTAAACAGGAATATTTATACAAATTAAATTACAAAACATTTTTTCCCTGTCTTAATCGTGGATATCCTCCCACTGACATGAACTATGATACAAAGTTAGTGCCTACTCATCAACATTATGAGGCTCTAGGTTAGTCAGTCAAAAATAAATTCAAGACTCCACCTGGATTTATGTAGAGGGGGAAAAAGGTGGAAAACAGTGCAATAATTAAAAGTTAAAGTAGGCGAGATGGTTTTTTTTCTTGTTTTATAGAGCTGCTTCTTGTTTATTTTAACATCTCGATTGCCTGTCTAATTCAAATAGAAACAACTGTTGAAAACCGAAGAACAATGGTTAGCCATCATTTCTGACAATGAGAAAAATCAGGCAGTTCCACTGTTGAATGTGCGCTGGTCAAACAGAGAAATGGATGAAGGGCGCCCTCTAGAGGTTGTGTTACAGCATTTGTTTGTTTCAGTCAACACCAGTGTTAGCTGAAAACAATAAAAAGGCAATAAAATAAAATAAAACACAGTTTTCATGAAAATACATGAGACATTTTTGACAAAAATGACAAAAAAGACAAGATTAGCATAATGCTTAATGCTAATCTTAATGTTTCTAGAGGAACATGGAGAGTAAGTGTGCTTTTCCACGTAGTGGTAATCTGCAAAACTGTGAAAATAAAGTAACCAGTCAACACAAGAGGACATGTGAGAAAAATCCAGACCGTTGAATCAGTGAAAAGTCAGTTGTTGTTTTTTTAAAGTGAAATTAGCACTCAGCACAAACACTTCAAATCTGACCTTTCACACTTTTATAGCTGTCTCTTACTGACCTTGAAAATATCCTTGATTAACCTTTTTAGATTAGCAAAATAACTTCTTATCCCACTGTAATGACATCTGTTAGTGTCTAAAGTACGATAACTATATAATGTAATCAGAACAAGAGTCATTCAGTGCCTGTAAGCAAGTGTGACTGTTTGTCTGACATTTATCCTATTTGACTAATTCTAAAACTATTTGACTAAAAGAATCAAAAACTTAAAAAATAATAATAAATCAGGATTAGTCCGAACTTTAATGCTAGTGATACCAAACATGATACTAATAGCAATCATGCTAACATTACATGGATATTTTCTCCTGTAAAGGGGCAATATTATCTGTTTTGTAGGCACATAGTGAAATTTTATGGCACAATCAACTAACTATCTTGTCTTCAGTTCTTATAAAAATGCTGCATATAACAAATATCACTCAAAAGAAATTTGACTTCAGTATTTAGTGACTTGAAATTGGGGCTTTTTCTCTGAAAACTCTCACTTTCAGGAAGTAATCACAACATCACTCTTCTATTAACCCTTCAACAGCGGTTTTACCAGCGTTGCAGTGAGAAGTAGCTCACATAACAAGCTCAGCAGATCCAACAGATGTTTACTAATTGCTGCTGACTAGTCTGAAGGAGCTGAGTGGGGCAATTGCTGGGGAGGGCTGCTCTGTGAGACAGAAGCTCAGAAGCTTCGAAACTGCAGGACGAAGGTGAAGTAGCCTCTTGAAGGTGGTGCTAGGTCCCCCCAGGCATTGTGCACAGCTGAATGGTTGCCAGGGGAGACTAAATAATTTCTCAAATATGAATGGAACAATCAAGGCAACACTTCAGGTATGTGTTTGATGAGGGATTAACATTATAACATGGTGTAAAGCTCAAGAAAGTCAATTTTACATAACACTGCCCCTTTAAGCCAGTCTCTAAAACTGGATTCTACAACAGCAACACAAGTTGCGACTGTTTTGATATGGTGTGCAG
The DNA here is from genome assembly GCA_903067075.1 of Micropoecilia bifurca. NCBI lineage: Eukaryota > Metazoa > Chordata > Actinopteri > Cyprinodontiformes > Poeciliidae > Micropoecilia > Micropoecilia bifurca. The sequence goes on from CAEGAF010151308.1 coordinate 29,013, forward strand.
ATATTTCTTTGTTTCCATTAATTGGGTTTTGACAAACTCTAGTAGTAATAACACTGCCCCTCATCTCGTGAGGTTTGCACAAAAAATAGAAAAAAATAAAAACAAGAAAACAAGCAAAAAAAAACACTATTGCGATTTCAGTATTCCCAGCAACTCTGGACATAATCAGACACCTAAATCTCAAAACTACTGTGTAATGAAATCAAATCTAAAGTGAAACAACAAAGTATCAAGCTTTGTTGCTCTATTTTAGTCAGATAATATTAATAAGTATAAAAATAATTAAATACTGACAGATCAAACTGTCAAGGCAGCATTGTTTCACAGATTTGTATCAGTCTATTCAGAAGAGAAAATAATCTGATGGTTTCATGATTACCAGTACTTCATATTAAAATTGTCGGAGATTAAATTCATTCCTCTATAACCGGACTTCTTTGATGATGGTGGGTAAGTCCAAGTTTCCCATGGTGGAATCAGGAGGTTCCTGTAAATTAAAAAACGTATTAAGTCAATATAAATGGCTGTACCTACACCAAAATTAGCCATTTGACTTGCATGTTTAGCAAACATAGTAAGCATATTTACACAAAAACATGCCTTGTAATAATGCTTCACACTGAGTGCATTTGGTTCTTACCACCAACAAATCTTTTAATGCTAATTCATTAACGGTAAAGAGAGAAAAAACAAACGTTAATTTGCTTAAATCTGGAAAAAAGATTAGTTCTCTGTTAGGAAGGACTAAAGGATGATGAGGAGCCAAAAGACATCATACGCAAAATTATTTGTTAATTCTGCTTCTTTTGTTTCAGCAGTTATAATGGAGAATGAGGAAGATTGTTACATTTGCATACTTGTAAAGATTAAATTTTAAACTATCGAGTTCTAACAGTTCACATGACAAAATGTTGTGCAGGTCAAGGGTTATGTCAGTTTAACGAGGTACTTCATATTCACCAAGCGCATAGCTTTGGGGATTTGATAAGATTTCTACTTCTTGAGCTACCCCACACTTCAAATGCAGATGGCACAATTAAAGTATGTTGAAGTTGTGGATGCTTGTGAAAATACCTGATTCATGGGTTCTCACAAAATTACAATTTTCAACAGGAAACGCCAAGTGTTTCTCGCCCTGAATAACAAAGAGTTCGCAAAGATTCTCACAGCAAAGCAATAAAAAACATCAGATGGAGGCAGTAAAGTATGGTGATGGGAGGACCATGAGAGATTACATGAAGCTTAAATGAAATTCTGCTATTAAAAAAATGATAAATGTTAGTAGTATACCAAACAAGAGTCTGATAATATAGCTACTTTAATGCTGCAAATTATGAGGGAAAAAAACATTGAAAATATGAACTGGTTTATTCTACCGATTTCTTTGGACCTATACATAAACCCTTAAATAGAGATTAGTTTGATTTTTAAATTTTATCCATAAATTGTTTAAAATAAGATGTGAAAGAAAAATCTTTAAGAGACTAACAAATATGCTCAGCTGTTGGGAGATTTTTCTTTTCCTTTTGCAAAAGTACCTTTTACATGGTGAGTTAGCTAAATGAATTTCCTTCAGTGTCCATAATAATACATTTAAAAAAAGTAATTTGAGCAAAACACATTTTACTCGCTCAGATTAATTCGTTGAATCTGGGGGGAAAATATATATTCAAGCAACACACAGTGAAAGAATTTTTAAAATACAGTTGATTAAGTATTGATCTTCACAAACAGAGAGACAGAGTGGAGAGATTTAAAGGTGCGCAGTGAAATAGTGTACAGCAGGTGGCAAGATAATCAACAATGGTGTGTGATTGTTCTGTGTTCCTACCTTTCTAATGCTGTGTGTTGAGCTAAAATTTGAGGAGATTTTTTTTTGTGCGCACAGAAAATTTTTGTTTGATCAAGCTTGAGAGGAAGGAGTTTGTGGCTGGGGTGAGATTTGGGTTGTCGCTCCGTAGTCTTGCTCCAGCATCCGTCTCTCCGCCTAAAACAACAGCTGCCAATCACTTCTCATTCAGCAATTACAGATGCATGAGGCTCCAGTCTGGGATGAAGTTTAGGAGAAACTGACGGAGATTTAATTAATCATTTATTGCGTCGCTTATTCGTTAAAAGCCACTGAATCTTCTCTGATCAAGCTACTGAATTGAAGGGGGGAAAAACAATTCAAAGTTAGCGCCTCGTTGTCCTGCAGAAAGTGCATAGGTGCAACTTTGCAAAAGCCAAAAGTATAGCTTAATGTGACTCAGGCCCATCTAGAATCAAAATGAGGAATGTGTGCACACGAAACCCAAGATTTTACTGTCAGCACTCAGCAGTAACTTCACCACAGAGCTCGGAGGCCCATCCAGAATTAGGAACACACGATGACCAAACAGTTCAAAAACAATGTGAATCACAAGAGCAGTATCTCTGGATTGATTGCAGCTGTAGACAAACATGCACTGCCCAGCCAAATAAAGACATTTAATAAAAAACACAGTTAAAAGGTTCATTTTAGAAGAGTGATTTAATTAAGTGTTCACCTTAATTTGATTCCGTTCAATACAGTGAGCAACTTTTCATTCATTAATCCCACTTTCACACCAGATAAAGATAAAGAGAATGTATTCAGGCCTTCAAGACCCTTTAAGCATTGCTAGACAAGAGGGAGTTTGAAAAACGCAATTTAGCCTGACGCTAGTCTGCTATACGTACTCGCCAAACAGCGTAGGTTGTTCCCGAAGCTTTCCTGGCTATACAACTACAATGGCATCATCAAGGGTTTCACATCGCCACCAGAATGTAATTTCCCTTTAACTATGGGAAGTTCCTGCACCCCCATCGTGAGTTATGGCCATGCAGTGAAGGAACAAACACAAGGTCTTTGCCTGCTGTGTTGACTATTGTACTCCATGCTGTTTTAACCGCTTCTATCCGGTTCAATGTGCATGTGGGTCTTGAAGGCAACTATAAATAAAACCGTGATTCTTTATTTTTATGATAGTTGGTGTTATTATTTTCAGCAACTTACTAACAGAACAAAGAGGATGGAAAAGGTTTTCTGCACAGAATGCCTCACACCGACATGTGTGTCATAAACCCTGTGACCTGCTAGTCATGCGGTTTTTTCCGCCTCCTCCTCGTCCTTCCTCTTCCACATGTGTGATGTGAGCAACTCGCTTTGACAGAGTGAACAGTGTATTTTGTGTTTGAGTCGATATATACGCAATTTTGAAGTATGTGCACTGAATTTAGTCATTGAGTGCTTAAAACCTGATGAACACATTAGTGACACTGTTTGAAATGACAGTCATTGTGAATTTGAGGATTTCTTGGGTGACATTGCAACTTTGTGTGTCAGGAAACTTTTTTTTCCAGGTTTTCAAACTGACGTTTAAAAAAGAGGCAATGTATGATTGCCTTTATTTCATCTCATGCTGAAAGCAGCGCCTTGGGTTCTGTCATCAAACATAAAGATGATCTAACAAAAATCTGATACTGTCTCTTTTTTCTCTTTTTTTTGGCTGGGCAGTGTATGTTAGCTAAGACTTGTGCATCGCATATCTTCTTGTCATTTTATTCTTGATCTTGAGTTTATGTTTGAATACACCTGTATGCAGAATACATATGGGATTAAAAAATAGACAACACAGGAACATAGTTGGTTATTTCTAGAGAAGCATGTGCTATAAATGTCACTCTGTGTCCTACAAGCAAACGCAAAAAAAAGAAAGTCACAACAAAAACAATTGTTATTCAAAAATAGCTTTGACTCTGCGTTTACTAATTTTATTGTAAATAAAGACATATTCAATACGTATAAGCTATGATAAATAATCTTTTATTGTGATCTAGTTTATTATTTTGTCATTTTCGCTTTATGTTCCCAATTTTCCTTGAGTATCACTACACAAGCACAATCCCCTTACCTTCCTTCACCACTTACCTCTTCTTTGGCCAGTCGGTTTGCATTTTGTCTCCGTAGATCAGACTTGATCAAACCTACAACACAGAAAGATCATGAGATCCCATAAAATTATCATATTGTAAAAAGAAAAATAAATTAAAGTAAAACTTTATGCTGCATACTAGCATAAATGATGGCAGCGAGAGAAAGAATCTGCAGTCATACATGCACAGACAATGAGACATTATAGTCTTAACTGGTGCCCCATAAGCTGAACATTTTCAAAGACTTTGCAGAAAGAGAGAAGTGGCTAAAACCTTCACACTGCTTTTATATTGATGGAAATAAAAGATTTTACAGCTCTGTTTATTCCACAAGAAGAGAATAATTGACAAATTTAGTTTGAAAGCAAACTAAATCAAATTTAAGTTGTTGTTGTTTTCTGGAAAGAGGTTCCTTTTCTTTTAAACCCATTACGACCAAAACAGGTTATTGACAGTCTGAACTCTGAGCAAACAAATGAGTCAGTGTCCTGACCTTTGGGAGCATAAAGACTCATCAAGGACTCTTGTTTTTCTAGAGAGCGCGAGGTTTATCGCCCGAGTGCCTAATGCGTATTGTTAAAAGTTACACATTGCTCGTAAAGCTCTCAATAGACCTTGAAAAAAACACTTCAGTGGTTCTGTATTGACTGAGGAAGGTCAGTAACCTTTAATTACTGAAAGCACTCTGCTACTGTGTGCATTGTGGCACAGCAGATGAATAACCTGTTGTGCACCTTACATCATCCGCGTGCAATTCAGATCGCTTCCCCATGTGTTTCTTTTAAAGCTACATTTTGTTTGGGTGGTTCCAGTATTTTAGCAAGTGTCAACAGTTTTTTTATCTACTTTTTTTTATCCCTTTCAAATTCAATCATTGCTTACCCCTGCAAAAGTACTTTTTAAAACATATCTGAGTTGATAGAGTTGATATTATAAAAGAAAAAAAGTCATTTTAAAGCTTCCTCATATTGCTTCATCAAAGTGTCTAAAAATATCTGAGTTGATTATACCCTCACAAAGACAACCCCCTAGAGAAAATAGTTAAGAGGAAAGTAAAACGTGTGGAGTTTGTGGGTGTGTCGCCCTCTTGTGGTGACTAAAAAATAAAGCAACTTCACAGTAACTACACATATGGCGACAAGAAACATTTTATTTTAACAGAAGTGTAGACAATAACAAAATGTTGCACACCGAAAATAATAATATGCAGGGAAATGGTTTTGTCAAAAGTAGTCGCTCGTCTACCGTTATGTGTGTGAAAGCATGAGATAGACTTTAGCATCACCCTGTCCTTTGCAGCTCTAACTGCCTTAACTCTTAAGTTGAGGCTTGGAAGGTTTTCTCTAAGGAAAAAAAAAACTACAACTAAAAGCACTACTTTTCACTACTACTCATGCACTAATATGTTCATCTATCATAAAGGCGTCTAATAAATACCGACTTGTTTTTTAGGTTGCAATGTGGAAACGGTCAAGTGGTATAAATGCTTTCGGGAATTACGGTGATTTTTTAATAGTAACCTTTAGATGACGTGTTCGCTTTTTGTGATTATATGTTCACATATTCTTTCCCTTTTTTATTTAGTTTGACTTTGCAGATATGCAGAAAAACTAAATTTTGTTCCTGTAAAATAATTGTATGCTGCCTTTAAAAGATCTTGTCCTATTTTATTCTCTACTCCTTGCCGATAAAACTGGTGTCTTTTTACATCATATTTTACAGTAATACAGAACTGACAATATGCAGTAAAAAAAATTGTGTCCTGAAATGTAACCAGCTTTTACAGCTTAAAGATACGCAGACGTAAAGAGCAACATTCTTGGAATTTACCACCTTCTACAGAGGCTTTAGTCAAACAATAACAGAGTTAGAGAAATGAAAACATTGGCGTTGCACACCTCAGTATGAATGACTTCAAAATAATACCTGGAAGTTGCTTCATACGGTCATATGTTCACAAAAGCCATACCTGTCATTATTGAGCCAATTAGCAGAAAAACACAGAGGAAGATGTTTCCTGCCAACGTCCCAAACTTGTCGATGATTTTCCCTTGGCAGATGGTGAATATGATGCCAAACACCTGTGTGTGCACAACGTGTTCAGTTAGAAATAAAAGCAAAACAGCAATATAGATCTATTGGTATAACTTTTAAAATCCTAAGATGTATTCCTCTCTTCAGATTTTCTTACTACTGTGTCATAAAAGGCTTGCATGAGTCACCTGTGCTGAACAGTTCAGCAGTCCCGAAGACGTTCCCTCTGACTCTGGGTACGTCAGCTCAGCTGCAAACTCGAAACCGAGAGGCAAGTAGCCTGTCATGAAGAACCTGGAGCCAGACGCATGCAAAAGAAATTACATCACGCTAAAAAAAAAACAAAAAAAAAACAGCTGCAATCTGATTCATTGAACCGACAATATTTGTTTTATTCAGTCTCAGTATTACGTCTACTGAACTGTTGGAGAGTTTTTCATGACACTTAACATGTGGAAGAAAACTTTGTACCTCCTAAAGGTATTCTAATCTTTCTATTGCTTTATGGCAGGAGGGATTTTAGACCTAACAACAAAGTTTTGACATCGGATACTTTTACTGAGCCACTGTAGGAAGTTTATTTCCTTCCACAGAAGTGACAACGAGCAAAAGTCTTTCAGACTTTTCTATTTT
>CAEGAF010151324.1:0-14871 GCA_903067075.1 Micropoecilia bifurca
TTTTTGTCTAAATTAAGGTGAATTCATGGTTCCTTTTTCCACATAATGTAACAGTAGTGTTTATAATAAAAAAATAATAATAATTATGTGATCGGTATCGGGGATTGGAATCGGCGATCGGCCCTCAGGGGTGATCGGTATCGGGATCGGCAGGAAAAAACCTGATCGGCACATCCCTACTTAATACTGATATTCTATTCATTAAGATGTACGTCTACTGACTTATTTTTATTCCTAAAAACAATTTAAATGTTGGCTTGCAGCACAAGTGGTGCACAGTATTGCTCAAAATTAAAGAAAACCTTTTTAATTCTGGTCTCCAAAATATTATCCAATTCTTCTAAATCTATGAGTCACAATATACTTTTTAAATTATAGTGGCATCAGTTCATTTTCTCTTAAGCAAATGTAGACAAAATCTGCTAAAAAATATTAAAAAAATAATAACAAATATATTGTTTTTCTTGCAGGTTTCAGCACAGCCAAAGGCCAACTGGTGCGCTCCATCCTTTATCCCAAACCCACCGACTTCAAGCTGTATCGTGACGCCTACCGCTTTCTGCTGTGTCTGGTGGCCGTGGCTGGAATCGGCTTCATTTACTCCATCGTCCTCAGTGTCATGAACAGGGTAATGCACAGGGAAACCAGCCGAGCAAGCTGTTTTATTTGTCAAACAATTCCTTATGAGCATTCACCGCTTTTTGTGGTTCATTTTGGGACACGTTGCCAGGACTTTACACCAGAAAAAGATCCTTGAAACTGGGATCTGAGCACATAAGAAATTATTCCAATGGGAAAAACCTAAATCTTTTGCATTTTCTTCTATTCCAGGTGGAAGTGAAAACCATCATCATCAAGTCCCTGGATATCATAACCATCACGGTGCCACCAGCGCTGCCAGCAGCCATGACAGCTGGGATTGTGTACGCCCAGCAGCGTCTTAAAAAGATTGGCATTTTCTGTATCAGCCCACAGAGGATCAACATCTGTGGACAGATTAATTTGGTCTGCTTTGATAAAGTAAGTCTTCTTAGACAATGCTGGAAAACAAAAATACGACAGCATGAACGGTTGCTAGACTGGAATATATATATTTTAACATTTTTCTTCTTTAAGACGGGAACTTTAACAGAAGATGGATTGGACATGTGGGGAGTTCAGAGAGTTGAAGGAGGCCGGTATGTTGGTTTGATTTATAAAATATGGAAACATCAGAGACCTGAGTCCAAACTGCGTTTGCTCTGTGATTAGTTTGAAAACAGTTGTAAAAGTCCAGGCACATTCTGATATTTGCTGAGGAGAGGGTGTTTCTGGGCCATAAATCAGAAGTAAAATAATCACAATCAGAGTTAATAAGATTGTTGTTGCCTTTCCTCTCCCATAACCACATTTTCTTCCTTGATCAGTTTTCACCTATCAGAGGAAAATGCCCACAAGGAGAATCTTGTCAAGTCCCAGTTTGTGGCCTGCATGGCCACCTGCCACTCGCTTACCAAAATAGAAGGCCAGCTGTCTGGAGATCCACTGGACCTCAAAATGTTTGAGGCTACAGGCTGGGTGAGTTGCTCTGAATATATCCAGTAACACCATGTCGATCCAGAATCCTACTCTGTTTGAAAGCTTGCAGTGTTGAGATTCAGTAAGAACTACAACTTCAGTTTCACTGGGTTAGATGAGGTTATGTGTAAATTAAAACATAAAACAAACCTCCTTGAATGCTGAATGGCCAAATACCTCTGTATGGTGGTTGACAATCTTTTCACAGGGGATTTTTACACTGCCTGATGTCTGGAAGATAATCAACCGTGCAGTAATTAGCCAATAATAGGCTTATATCTGTTTGCCTAGTTAAATCCAGGTGGCATCCTTTTTATTATTATTATTATTATTTTTTGACACCATCTCACCATAATGTTTAATGTTGTTTGGCACATCCCCAGGCATGATCATTATTGGACCCTTAATGCTCAGGTCCATATTAAAACAACTTTATTGCTAAAAATCAATTAGCCTTATGTGAATGTGAAAATGAACACAAAATTTTTGTACAAATATTTATCTGTCTTTAACTTCATCTTCTCCAGATCCTGGAGGAAGCCACTGAGGAGGAAACTGCTCTCCATAACCGCATCATGCCCACCGTCGTCCGACCACCACAGCAGCTGCTGCCCTCCCAGCCCGATGAATCGGCCGAGCAGGACATGGTACGTGCAGAAACTAAACACTTCAACAGCTGCGCCGAGTCGGTTATACATCAATAACTTACTGAATAGAGACGATCTCAGAAAATATGTCCAAATTTGGACATATTTGTAATGACGACTGTCAAACTTTCTGACTTTGAAATTTATTTTGTCTTGTTTTTTGTTTTTATAGGAACTCGCTGAGCTTTCAGTAAGTATTTTGAAATGTTTTTTCTCTGGATTAAAGTGATGCTTCATGGTTATTTAAATAATTGAAATTTGAGGCTTTTCTCTTGTTCAGGTTTTGTAGTTTGTTTGTTTTTTTTAAACACCTGGCCTAAAAACAATAATTGACCATTAATACCTTAAATTCTCACACATAAAACTGTGTAAACGTCCTCTGCTCATAATTACTAAATAAATCACATACTTTTCTATATGTGTATCTGTTTGTCTGCAGTCATTATACGAGATCGGTATCGTGCGGCAGTTTCCTTTTTCCTCGGAGCTTCAGAGGATGAGCGTTGTGTCTCGTACTCTGGGGGAGAAATGTATGGACGCCTACATGAAGGGAGCACCGGAGGTGGTGGCCAGTCTCTGCAAGTCAGAAACAGGTGAGGTGACCAACATGAGTTTCTGCTAAAGGAGGTGAATCATCTGCTGTGAAAATAACATGGTTTCCACAAAAAGACACACTTGAAATGATTTTGATAACTCTTTGTACGTTTGTTTTCATACAACGTCTGTAAATTTTATAATGTTTGCAAAGTTGCGATAAAATAGTGCTGTAGAACGAGACGCATTTCCTCTCAATTTACTGTCTAACCAAACATTTTTCCCCAGTTCCGGAAAACTTTGCCGAGGTTTTGGAGGGTTACACTAAGCAGGGACTCAGAGTGATCGCTCTGGCTCATCGGCGACTTGGAACAAAACTCAACTGGCACAAAGTCCAAAACGTCAACAGGTAGTTAAAAACATTATGCAACTTGTGAAGGATTTAAGTTAAGATGCTCTATAAACACATCAGTAAGTTTAGGTTTTTGATGCAACAAAGTTTATTTTGTATTTCTTTAGATATTTTGTTGTGTAATTTTTGTTGTTGATTTGCTACCAGGGATTACATAGAGGCAAACTTGGAGTTTCTGGGACTCATCATCATGCAGAACAAACTGAAGGCTGAAACTCCAGGAGTGCTGCAAGACCTCCATCGAGCAAACATTCGAACCATCATGGTTACTGGTGAGAGCAGAAAAAAAAAATCTTAAAATACTACAAAAAACACAATGACCATTAGAAAACTAGCTCAAGTCTTTGGATTTTCCTCAATATCTGCTTGATAGTATGAAAAACACATCTCGAGTTTTGAGAATTTTTTTTTTCCTTCTTCCACTTTCCAGGTGACAACATGTTGACGGCGGTCTCTGTGGCCCGTGACTGTGGAATGATCCCTCCTGAGGACACGGTCATCATTGCTGATGCCCTTCCTCCTCATGATGGACAAGCCGCCAAAATCACATGGAGATACGCCGACAGGCCCAACAGAACCACAAGACTCGAGGTAAAGAAAAGAAAGACTCTCCACTGTCTGAGATCAAAACTAAGGTTCCACCTTCTCGAATTAAAACTCTGTAAAAATGATCTTTTAGTTGTGTGCAGTTGTTATTGAAATGAAATTGAGGGGAAGTTTATTACCATCTCAAATTTTTAATTAGAGCTACTTTTAATGAATGTGGTAACATTATGCCGCTTATTTCCCAAAACTAAAATTTTAGTCAGGATTTATGAAAATGGATCGACATGTAGCTTTTTTCCTAATATCTCTAAAATGCATCTGTTGTAACTAATCCACACTTGGTGATTTTCAACAGGAAATTAGCATCAGCCTGGAGGACGAAGGTCATGCTGAGGAGCCCAAAATACAACCACTCTACCACTTTGCCATGAATGGAAAATCATTCGCTATAATCGCAGAGCATTTCCCAGACATGCTTCAGAAGGTAGGACAAATCTTCTACTGAACTGGAAATCCTGTGTGTATTTATTGAAACAGACACAGGAATGTTGAAACTTATCCCAACGTTTCATGAATGTTGAGCCTCGTGTTATTGTTTGCAGCTTGTGCTGCACGGGACAGTGTTTGCCAGAATGGCGCCGGACCAGAAAACCCAGCTTGTCGAGACACTACAGGGAGTAGAGTGAGTCTTAATGATTTTACACTGAATTATGACGACGCAAGTGCCAAGAATCTGGATCAAATGAGCAAATTTTTTTAGATAAAATCTTTTATATCAGCTTTTTGATACTAACCGTAACCAGTGACTCTTATCATTTGCTGCCAGCTACTTTGTGGGAATGTGTGGAGATGGTGCAAATGACTGTGGGGTACGTAAGACTGATTGACAGTTCTATTAATAACAAGAGCAACCTGGTATAGCTCTACCTGTAATTCAAGCAGTTTTTCCTCTTCATCAAAAGGCGCTGAAGAGGGCACATAGTGGGATCTCCCTGTCAGAGCTGGAGGCCTCAGTTGCTTCCCCCTTCACCTCCAGGACCCCCAACATCTCCTGCGTCCCGAGCCTGATCAGGTTTCTGCTTGTTCCCTTTCACAGTGCCTCCTGGAAGTCATTTCTCAGCATGCACATTCTAACTACAATCTTTGATATATCTTATTGCAAAAGTTTCCTAGTACTGCATAACTGAAAGATGAGGATGAATGATTTCGCTGATTAAAAGAAAAAGTAGGGCGTACTTTTTACTCTGATACCTCTGAATGAAGCCCATAGGAACTAGCTGCATTCAGAAGGCATATAAATATTAAATGAAGCTGCAGGGATCTAGTGCTAAACATTAAGTCCTGCACACCACTACTGTAGCTCTCGCAAGAGGTTGGAAAGAGGAAAATCATTGTGTAAAGCAGAGGGCTGCAACCTGCAGCTCCAGACTCACAAGTGGCTCTTAGGAGCTTCTACAATGACTTTTTATATATCTTTATCTAATATTATTTTTAAAGAAAACATCTAATGTTTTTAAGAAAAGATATAATAACATGCTGGTTTAGCACTTTCTAAACGAGAGCAAAGTTTGTAAAATGAAATATGTGGCAAAAAAACTTCACATGGTGAAACATGGTGATGGTAGCATCATGCTTTGGGTTGCTTTCATTCACCACCCCAAAACTGAACAAAACCAGAAATACTACTTTGCAGTATTTTACCAACATGTATATAGTAATTACATTTAAAGTCCCCAACACAATCTGCAGATGTTTCTTTATTCCTCAGTTGAAGAATTTTCTCTTAATTTGGTGATATCATTAAATACTGCTCTGTAGGAAGTGAAACATTTTTTTCTTTCTGATTATATATTGGATAGATGGACATTGTTTGTTTGTTTTTACAGGGAGGGGCGCGCTGCTCTCATCACCTCCTTCTGTGTGTTCAAGTTTATGGCTCTCTACAGCATCATCCAGTACATCAGCGTCACTCTCCTCTACTCAGTAAGCAGTGTGGCTGCCTCAGTTATAAGACTACGGTGAAAAGCAGGAGAAAGTCAGAATATTTACCAATCCGTGTTCGTTCTGTGTCTTAGGTATTAAGTAACCTTGGAGATTTACAGTTCCTCTTTATTGACATTGCTATCATCCTCCTAATTGTTTTCACCAGTAAGTTTTGGAAAATTATTACAGAAAAAGTTTGACTTTTCCTTTAAAACATAAACTTTGTACTTAATCATGTCTCCTGTCTCTTCAGTGAGTTTGAACCCAGCCTGGAAAGAACTGGTGCCACGTCGTCCCCCATCAGGACTAATCTCAGGGCCTCTACTGTTCTCTGTGCTGACCCAAATCCTCATCTGCTTAGGCTTCCAGACCATTACGTTTCTTTGGGTCCAAAAGCAGCCGTGGTTCGAGCGTTGGACGCCTGCTACAAAGTAAGTGTCCGGCACAGAGCGGCTGGTCAGGAACGATGCTACATCGCTACTGTCAGTAGTTTCTAATGACACGGTTTGATATATCTATGTCCACTCCCAGCGTCTGCAATCACTCGGATCACCTGAACGTGTCCGGACTTAACCAAACGAATAATCACAACATCCAAAACTTTGAGAACACCAGTCTCTTTTACGTCTCCACCTTCCAGTATCTCATTGTCGCCATCATTTTCTCCAAAGGCAAACCTTTCAGGCAGCCGAGCTACAAGAACTGTGAGGCCCGGTCTTCTACCTCTTGCTTTGCTGTAATATTTAGCATTTGGATATTCTAATGGCTGACTGACTTGTCTTTTCAACAGGGCCTTTTGTTCTGTCTGCTGCGAGTTTGTATTTCTTCCTGCTGTTCATCATATTTTATCCTGTTAAAGCCATTGATGGATATCTAAAGGTAAGTGAAGATTAATATTAGGTACTCCGTTCTGGTACAGGCTGCTTTAAGCCACGTTTTATTTTAACTTCATACACACTGCATTTATTCCCCCATTAAATAAATGTAATCAAATTGAAGGTGCTTTTTTCATTGTTGAGAATTTTCTACTTCAATAAAATATTTATTGTAAAGTCCTTTTAAAACTCTTCGAGGGCTGCAGTCTTATTTGTGTGTAGCTGCATGTATAATTTGAACTGTTAACTTTTCTGCCATAAATATTTTCATCAGTTTATTATTTTTGTTCTTTACAGATTGTCTGTGTCCCTTTTGAATGGAGGCTTAAGCTTTTACTGATAATCGCAGTGAATGCTGCTGTGTCTGTTTTGGTGGAGGTAAGGTGTGCTCACACACACGCGCACACACACGGTAACACTTGCATTTATAGATGTTTTTGCCATGTTCAGTTTTATTTTTTTCATGCAATGTGCTCATCTTTGTCTTATGCAACCTTACAGCTGGATCAATCTTTTGTTGTGACGAGAAAATGTTTTTTTATAAATGGAAAATTGTCCCTTTGACTGTTTTTGATAAATGTGGTTATTTTTAGAACATCAATTTTTTTTTCCTTCGTGATTTTTTACACATGTCTAGAGTAAAGATTGTGTCAATCATTGGCAGAGGCTTTTTAGAAATAGAATAAAGTTTAGTCAGTGATCAGTAGTTTACGCTAACCTGCCCAGAGCAGCATCACAGTTTCTCACCTTCCCTTTAGATGGCTGGCCTCACAAACACACACTGCTTAGCAAACATCTCAGATTTCCCCGTTTCTGAGCTACCAGTGCAAATTCTACTGATCTTTGAAGCGAATAAACTAATAAAGCTTAACTGATTCTGCCTAATCAGATGTTTTCAGTTTCTCTGACACTGAAGAATCTCTATAAATTCTTCCTTCTCTCATAATTTATTTTATTCCGAACATAATTACTGTTTCGCAAAGAATTCATCTTTGCAAATACGTGATCTCTCAAAGCTTTGTTGCCAAGATCAGCTTGAAGACCTTTGTGGCAAAATAAAAGCAGGAGCAGTGGGGAGTCAAATTTGCCTCTCTTTAATTCTTTCCCTGCACAATGCGCTGTTATTCCTTAGACCTTCATCCTTGACATCATCTTATGGAAGCTTGCGTTCAGCAGAGACAAACCGGCCACCCCCGCCGCCCTGACACCACAGGTTGGGACAATCAGACACCTTCTTCTCTAAGCCCTTTCTTGTTGCTCATGTGTGGTGTTTCCTCTTTCTGTCCTATCTTCTTCTTTCTCTAATGTCACGAAGCGCATCTTTCTGATGTAACTGTTACCTGAGACATGCATGAGAGCAACCCTGATGTTATTACCCCCTTGTGGATGGTCTGTCCTGGAAATATTATAATAGTTCAGTCAAAAAATCCCAATATTGCACCATTTCTCCTAGCTTCTACACAAACTAAGAGGATGCAGGAGTTTTGAACTCCTAGCATTGCACTCTATAAAGTGTTTTTAATTTTTACATTTTTTTTCTGTGAATTGAACACTGAAGGAGGTGACATGCATTGCACCACAATGCACTATAAAGACTGAATTGGTGCTCCGTCTCTTTTTGTGACTCAGTAATGTACATCACCTTTAAAACGTTCCACGCAGATGTACACATTGCAGAGAAAACTTATTGGATGCAGACTTGTTTACTTTTTATTACAGCCTTGTTTTCTAAAATAAATAGTAACAGTCCTATGTAGAATAAAACAATAGGATTTGCAATAGATAACAGTTTAATTGACAGACAAAATGTTGACAGAATAATAAACTTTTTAAATTGCAACACCAACCACTGAAACATTTGGGTAATGTTTGAACTAAAAGGGCTTTACTCAGAAGCCAATAAGGATACGATTGGTCAGATGTGATTTGACATCTTATAGTATCCGTGGTTGCAGAGGAAACTTTGTGCTGCATAAAAATGTCAACATTTTAAAAGGTTTTAGCCAAACATGGATTTAAATTCTGTTCAAATAGTTGCAGTCTTTTTTTCCAGTTTTTATTTAACTTCCAAACTTTTGTGAGAAAGGCTGTTTTATATTTTAAAAATATCTTAATTTGTTGCCAGACTTGAGTATCTTTTCATGCTTGCTACTGTCCTTCCCTTCTGCTGTGCTGCCAGCTTCTTGTTTGAAGATCCAAAACTTGTTTGCTGCACCTTCCCTAATTTCTTAGATTCCAGCCAAGCATGTCAGCCACCACTATTAGTTTATGACCTCAGGAATGTCACAATTTAAAAACTAACAAACAGAAAAGCTTGACGCTTTATTTGTCATTATAGAGCAAGTGAAAAGACTCTTTGTTTGTATCTTTAAAGTGTGTCTTTGTGGCCATCTTTAAAGATCTTTGTTCAGTCTCCATGAGCTTGTTTTAAGGAGTTCGCTCAACCTTTTTAGCTGTTGATAACCAGTTCCTTAAAGTTAGCTTCATGCTAAATTTTGGTTTGAAAAACATGCATGTATGGATTTTACCTGTTATCACAGAACCGGATCCCTGAGTTTGATGTTTTGCATGCAATAAATGTAGCAAGCTACAAACACCTGATCCACAGATTTTTAGACCAACTCAACATGCATTAATGGCCTTTTCTTTTTCTTTCTTTTTTCCCCCTTTTAATGCATCTATTTTATTTTATTTTTTTCCTGGGGATTTTCAGGCGGCGGTTGACATGCAGGCATACAAGTGTCTGTTCAGGTTGTGTCCACGAAAGACGGCGCCCAAAGCTCGATACATGCATCTTGCCCAGGAACTGAGTTTGGACCCAGACTGGCCCCCAAAGCCGACCACCACCACAGAGGCCAAGCCCCGCCCTGAAAACGGCTCTGTTTATGACATTATAAGTCACTCCTAGCATCGCCACGTTCCCAAACACTATATAAGGAGTACTAAGGGAAGTGCACATTCTCATTCTCTCGATCGCCTTCACTCTTCATGCAAAAACCTCCATCAGTTGTCACGAATACCGAAACAAGTACCTTCATCTTTCAAACTGCTCCTGCTTTCTCCGTCACACTCCATATTGATGCTCTCAGGTCTCATTATTATTTGACATTTCTGTAAAAAAAAAAAAAAAGCATCATTGCTCTTTTACTCATACGCCATTCCTTGCGTCTGTATATAAAAGCAGAGTAGCATTCAACAAAGACTTGCAAGCAAGTGAAAGTTCTGCGGTGTCACCTTGTGGTGTAGGTTAAACATCCTGTCAGTTTGTCTGAGGAAAACCATGTGAAAGGTCACTTCAGAAATAGTGTATTCACTCGCAAATATAAAACATGTTTCATAAGATTGTTATAAACGTCAGGTTTTATTTTACACCTTAATACCCGATACGTGATGGACAGATACTGTGAAAATATTTTAAAAGTACAAATAAACTCTTGAGTGAAGCTGTGCAGCGTAGAATTGAGGGCATGTTGCCTTAGGAGCGAGGCTTTCAGATTTACCCTTTTCTGAATAAAAATATTGATTTTATAAAAAGGTTGTAGTTGAAACGTTTGGAGGATAGAAGAAAGGAAATGCACTTTAAAAAAGACTAAGTTGATGGATGAAAACATTGACTTGATATAAAATTGTTCTATTTATTCTATTTGGTTGAATATTTCCGTTTGTGCAAGTATGCCTCTTGGCAGTATGTCTTGTACTATCGAAATGCCCGTTTATTTCTCATTGCATGGTGACTTATTTAAATATATTATAAGTCATTTGTAGGGAGCGCACCAGAATTATGCCCACAGGGAACTTGTGAAATGGAAGTGGGGATTGTGGCTTTATTTGGTTCTCATAGGGCCCTTAGTAGTGAGGAAATACATTGTTAAATCAGAAATAAATTATTCAAATATGTCACCATTCATGGGCAAATAAACAGACTTTCTAGCAGCAGAGGATTTATTGTTCAGAAATGGGGTTACCATAAAGAAAAATTCAACCAAATACAAATTTCTTTAATTTTTAAGCTTGTTCTTTTCGCTATTAGAACTTCCCTTCTAAAGCCCTAGAGCGCCACCTGTTGGCTCTTAGGTATAGTGTGTATACCAATTGAAAAAAGCTCTAATTTGAGTTTCAGACGTAGAGAGCCAATTTAGCCTAAAATTGGCTAATTATGATTACCTGCTAACTTCTCAATGCAGCCCTAAAATACATGTATATTCATAAATACATACTGACCAACGAATTTGTGCATTAGCTAAGGGACATGTTGACTAGTTATTGGAATGAGGTAAACAAAAAGCACCATTACATTACAATAAGTGATTTGTTTGTGCAGAATGATCTCATTCGAGACCTGCATAAAGCCTGTAGTATTAGCAAAAATAGATTTTTTTTTTCTGTCTTTAACAGGCATAGTGTAAAGATTTGGAAAGGTTTTAAAACAGAACGACTTGTTTGACGAAAGAAAATAGTTTGAGCTGACAAAGCTGATTTATGACCTCTATACTTTCTCTCAAATGTCTACAAATTTTTGTGTGATCACTAAGGTAATTTAAATCCCTTGAAGAATGGAAGAAAATGTTTTTTGTTTTAAGAAAATGACCTACTCTCTAGAATGAACAACTTTATCTTTAACAAAGATAAGTAACAGGATTGACTTTGTGTGGCATTTTTCTTAGATTTCTCTAAAAACAGTTTCAAACTGTTTGGGCTCATTCTTGTGGCATGGTGTCTGCTGTAATTGTCAATGTTTAGTTGTAGGATTTCAACTCTGAGCAATGAAAACATGGGAGTAAAAGAGTTTTCATCTATTCTATGTCCATATCGGCCGCCTTCTGTCCACAATATTGAATAATTGATCAAGAAATGTCAAATTTAGCACAAACTGTTCTAGCTTTTTTCTGTAGATTTTGGAAGTATCTTTAAACCAACAGCCAAATCCTTGTTAACTCTGACAGCGATGGCATTAATCTTTGTCATTTCTTACATTTTAATGCTAAAATGTTGACTTTGTGTACTTCTGACAGAGTAACAGTTTACCCTTTAACTAAACCTTTATGAAAAGCATGCCTGGTTCAACATATCCTCCATCAGTTAGTATGCAGTGATCTCTTTGCAGACTGAACTGGTGCTTGCTTGGTGGTGAAAACGCTCTTCAGCATACAGAGACCTGCATGAAGCCAGCTGTCTACCTGACGGTTGCGATGCTACACATTTAGCTTCAAGCATGTGGCATAACCATAGGAATTAAGAAACATTTAACATCTTGCATTGTATATTAGAGACGTAAATAATATTACAAAAGTCCCAGAAACAGCATGCATCTGGTTGGGTATTGTAAACTGTTAACCAAAAGCATGAGACTAGATGACTTAAAGCTTCCTGCATCTTTGGATACGTTCCTGAAATCAGAAGTACGGCTTTTTTAAGCGACATTTCTTCCTGTGGAAGATTGATTACAGTTGAAATTAGTGGATAGGGTAAAGAATTGTGCATCTCATCTGTGTGCTGCTCCTGTTTTTTTTTCTTCTCTCCTAAAAAATGATTTATGAATGATGAAGCCTGATTAAATGGCTCCATCCATGTCCATCACATATCTTCTTTGCATAGAGTTAAGGGCTATATGTTGGGTTCAGTGCTCTTTATTCAACATGTAAAATAAAAAAAACAGCAGTAGAGGAGCTTAAATGTGAGCATTTTTGTGATTGGAATACATATTTATATTTTATTTGGAGCGTTTTGAAATAGTTGAAAAATAAAAATGGATGTGTCGCCACAATGACATGTTCAAATAAACAGATTACTCATACCCGATACTTTTGTTTAATCTATATAGGGTATTTATTGTGACCAGATATTGGCCACAAACATTTCTAAGTCCTCCATGATTTAGTAAATTCATTATTTTTCTAAGACTGAATGTAGTTGAGAACAAAATGTAATGCAATGCAAAACCACAATTACTGATTTTTATTTCCAAAGATATTTCTTCATATGTTTACTGATTGCTTAAATAAAAATAAAGAGTGAATGAGAGAGAAGAAAAGTTAGATTTTTAGCCAGTGGTCAGGTGTGTCAAAAGATATTTGATGGAGCACATCACGTAGACATTAGGTGGTTAAAATAATACCAGGTTTTGTTTGTATATATATGGGGTGTACATTTCTCTAGTCTGTGGAAGAGTTTAAAGATTTAATTATAAAGATATATGGATTTTGAATTATAAAAGGGCTGGTGTGTTTTATTTTTTGCTTTATCTTTTACTTTTTGGTACCGTCACAATCAGTTGTCAATCTTAGATTTTTTTATTCTGGACTGTTTTGTGTTTTAACTTGTGTAATGTAACCGTACTGTCTGTGTTCTCTAATTGGGCATCAAACCTGGGCATTTACTTCAGTCTGGTGAGAACACTTGGATAAACAAATTGCAGCCTATGTTTGTTTTCGAGGTCTAGATTAAATAAATCAAACCTGAACAATTTGCTCCTGCAGGTTCCAAAAGTCCGAACAGATTTTTGTCTAGTTTCCCCTTTTGTATTTATCTTGAAGTTTTCTAACTATTAAAAAGAAAAAAGCTAACCAGAAGGGAATTCAACCCGCTCCGCATTTCTAGTTTGATCATCCAAGGTGTGTCTCGACATTTTCTCTGCTTCCATGTGAAATGTAGCTGGCAAATAAAATGTCCATTGTTATTTATCATCTTGTTGCATCTCACTGCTGCTAGGAGCAAAATGACTCACTCATCTGTGTCATATCTGCACCATTTGTTTAGAAAAGAAATAAATGTGTAAATGCTACTTTTGCATTTTTCTACTGTGTAGTTTTTCTTTTTGATTCAACGAACCTTCAACAGAGACTTCTGAGCACCTTCACTATAGGGTTCATATTAAAATAATGTTAAAACATCTTTTCTTCTGACATTCACATAGGGTCTAGGTGTGGATGAATAACTTGTATGTTGGAAATAAATAAATTGGGCTCAATGCGTCACCCAGAAAAATGCTGTTATATCTTTTTAACCAGTTTGCCTGCAGCTTAGCTCATGATTTCTTTTCTGTGCTCGTTATTTTCAGCTTACTCATCTCCTCACCTGGGATATTTGTATTTTTTTATTGGCAGAGATGTATAATATTTTGACAATTTTCTATTTTATAATTTATTTGTATTTATTTTGATTGTTTTTTTTTTTCCTCTGAAGATTGTGTTATAGCTTTATGTTGATTTGTTTTTCTTTACAATAAATGTTCTTAAAGCAACCTTTCTTTGGTCTAAGTTTTTCCATCAACTTTTAATGTTATGTATTTATGAGATACTTGTGCAGAAATATATATTTTTTTGTGTATGGCAATATATATATAAATTTTTAGTTCACAGGTGTCAGCTTGACTTGTTTTAAATACAGTTAGCCTCAAGAAACCGACGTTTGGGAGAAAAGAAAAAGAAAAAACCTGCCCAACAACTGGTCCAATAATGTTGAGGGGAAAAAGGATGATTATATGTTATTGGCTGATAAAGCGTTGATGATGGGTAAGCAAAGCTGCAATGAGCCAGTAGTACTTTGTTGGAAAAAAATGAATAAATTAAGGAAAAGCATCAATAGCTGCATCGGAAGCATCATCCTTCTGTTGGGGGAATATGCCGATGTTCTCATTATCTGTAAGCAGAAATAAAAGCTTGAAATGGTCATCTGTTTAATAATCTAATGTTTTTCCCTCAGTGAGTTGAGTTACTGAAATTAACTTTTCAATGATATTCTAATTTGAGACACATCTGTACATTCTTGAGAAACTGAACTCCACAGCAGCATAACTGGTTGATGAGGACTCTTCACCATTCTGTTTGTATCCTAATCAAAATGGGAAGGATTAGGTTTATTCTTGAAAATAGGCTCAGAAAAACCACAGATTAAATCAGTATAGAAGAAATTTCAGCCAAACAATTGATGAAACTTGGGATAGTGGCAGCCAAGAGTCAGATCAATCACACCTATTGTGGTCTTAACAGAAGAGACTAGGGCTGTAGGGCAGTGGTGGGAAGTAACGAAATACAAGTACTTCGTTACTGTACTTAAGTACAATTTTCGTGTATCTGTACTTTACTTAAGTAGATTTAATAATGGATACTTTCTACTTTTACTCCTCTACATTTTACAGTAAGTATTTGTACTTTCTACTTCATTACATTTCTACAAAACTGTCACGTTACTCGTTACATCCAAGTCGCATTGAGCTTATTTGTTGTCACGCATCGCCTCCACCTTTACTCGCATTCGGAGATCCAGACATGCGCAGTGGTTTCCTCTGAGCGGGAGAAGATGTCTATCTAATCGATAA
>CAEGAF010151325.1:0-10635 GCA_903067075.1 Micropoecilia bifurca
ACACACACACACACACACACACACACACACACACACACACACACACACACACACACACACACACACACACACACACCCACACACCCACACACACACACACACACACACACACACACACACACACACACACACACACACACACACACACTCTCCTAATGAGCCGTGGCTGCCATCAGTCCACACCTGATCCATTTCTACCAGGGCTCAGAGGTAATCTTATGCTTGCATCGCAAGTCTGAAATGGCGCTCATTTCCCTCCCAAAACAACATGCATTTTCCATCTGTAAACACAGGCCTGCAAATAGGAACAGCTGATTGCCCCATGGCCAGCGTGCTAAAAGGCAGAGTTGGGCCCTTGAAACTGACTGCAGTGGTGATGTCTGAGGGAAATGGGCCACTTTGCAATTGAGATCAAATGTCCCACTGTCAGGCTGCCCTGAAAGCTGGATAAAACCAGCTAAAAAACCTTGGCCTTTAATGAATCATTTCCATAATATCCCTGGCATGGCTCCTAAGGAGGCCATTGCTGTGAGTCAGCAAGATGTCTGGCTTTATTGGGTTAAATAGAGTGCTGCTCTTTTCTTTTTACTGTGGGTAACTCGGGATGGTTTGGGAGTGTTATAGCCGAGCTGCGATGGATGTCTAAGTGATGGAAAGAGAGGAGGACGTATCTCTGCTATCATTTTGCCTTTCATAATGCTCTCATTGACCTACTTTCTGGTTTAAATCATCCTAATGCTTGCTTTGGGTGGGATTGGAGTATTATATTACAGGCCACCATGATATGTGAGGGAATATTCCATTAGAATCATCAAAAACACCGTGGCTGTACCTTCCTGCCTCTCATCTAGAACACAGGCTGCTTCAAAGTTAAACAATTAAATGGATCTTTTGGAACAATTATGCCCTTTTGACCCAATAAAGGACATGACAGCTGTGTTTAACTTTTTAATGGAGAGTCTCTTTCAAGCAGCACTGCTCTATTTAACAGAACTCCTTTGAAGTATTATTATTGGCACTTTCTTCAAATCATCACCAATGCAGACCAAAACACGAGAAAAACCAAAGCCATGTCAGGTGGACTGGAATCTATGTATGAAAGAGTAAATTGATAATAATAAACAAGTAGTGATGATCATAGTCCTTGTCTAATTTTTAACTCTTGATACCTATTGGTGGCTGCAGCTTATGACTCGGTCTGCTCCAGTGTGGCGTGTCACTACAATTTCCAAGACTATTTTCTGAAAAAAAAAAAAAAAAAAGGAATTCGTTAAATCTTTATGTGTTCACAGTATGTAAAATTTATTACAGTTAATGGGCTTTTTTTTTTAAAAGGAGTTTGTTTTCCCTGAATGTTGGCATGTTTAGAGAAAAAGAACCGTCAAGTCAGCTGATCAGAAGAGCAGAGATAAGGAAGAGGCAAGATATTAGCTTCTGTATGCTAAGACAGTTTCCCCTGTGGGTATTTAAGGCGTGTTTAGTATATGAACTATTACAATTGGCAGTTATAAGTGTTAGAGGGGGTCTCAAGCATTTGCAGATTATAGCTATGCACAGGTGGACGTGGTCCCTAACCCCATGAAAACTTGATATCTACTATACTTAAATGACATAGATTGCTATCAAGCATAGACTTAAAAACATCTTTAAATTAGAGTAATTTTATTCAATTAATTTCATTTCATTTACAAGTATACTAAAAGTCAGAATTCAACTTTCTCCTTTACCAAAATGCACTAATTTTGAAAGCAGAATTTAGTTTCCCAAAAGGGCCATAACTGGTCTCCAATACCAACAAATGAAAAATTATACAAATAAGTCAATAATTTAAGTAAGGGACTGATGCTCTGTCATATTGATCACTTTCAAAAACTACATTTATTTTTTTAAATCAACTGTCCTAGATTTTCACTCTTTCACCACCACTAGATTTTCATTAGGTTATAAATAAAAGATCTGCTGGTAAAATGAGTTGACACGGCCATCATTAGAGCTACTATCCATTTCCCACTGACACCAGGCAGAATAACAATGAACATGGTCTTATATACATATTGACTAAATGTTGCACAGGGCGGTTTTGTGATGAGACTTTCAAGAGTCAACAACTCAAGCCTGTCACATCCTGTGAGTAAAGTTAGGATCACAGAACAGCAGAGTTGTAGGTTGTATTAGAGAACTGAAGGTTCTGCAGGTCGTAGAAACGGCTTTGTGACCTGCTGCTCCAGCAGCTCAGAGGCACAACAACGGTAGATTCAAATTCAGCCCGGCCATTCAAACAAGGGATCCACACCAAATGCATTGCAAACCATCCAGATCACTATCAGAACCCCAACATAAAGTGTCTTGAAAGTACAACTGGTTAGATACGCTGATAGCATTGACCCAGGGGTCAGAGAACTGACTGAACTGAGATAACCTAACAGGCTCTTGCTCAAGATGACCTGATAGGCCACACTACTTTGGTTTTCCGCATACAGGATGAAGTAATAATTTAGCCGTAATTTACAAAAAACATCATCATGTCGCTATTCAAACTACACGGTTTCAAGAGGAGAAAGATTGGAAAAAAGCTGAATCTTTGCAGTTTTTTTAAAGGGTGTAAACATGACTCTTAAGCTACAGCTGGATATTCTAAGATATCAAAATATTTATTTAGCTGAGAATGTCTAATTAGCAATGTTGGGCATCTATATGGCCAACCACTCAAATTATAATCCTCCTGAAATATGACTGAATTTATAGCCTACTACAAGTTGTGATTGAAGTAACATGCTTTTTTGCACTTTAAAAAAAACCTAACTACCAAGATATGCATGTTTAATTGGAAATATTATCAAATCACAAGGCTATTAACCAGTATGTTTTACTCTGTATGGATTTTAGCTATGCTGTGCATGCGTAACTGTCTAATACCGTCTAATGTTTTTCCACTGTGAGCATGCCTTCACTAATTATGCTGAACTAATAAATGCACCTGGGTACTGTCAAAAATCATATGGTCCCAACCTGTTATACCACCTCAACATAAAAGCTCGGTGTGTTTTCATATTAAAATTCGAATAAACAAAAGAATAAATTATTGCCGGTATTTGCATATTTGCCACTGATGCACTGCAGGCTGCAGTGAATTCACACATTACGTTCAGTACCTACATATAACAAGGAGCACAAACATGTGAGCTACAACATGAAGGCCAGGGATTCATGTTGGCTTTCCTATTAACAGGAGTTTCCTCAGATAACAAGCCCAGTATGCCATTTCCGACTGAACCTCTGAAGTTGGATTTGGTTATTTGTGAGAATAAAAATTGTTTCAGTTTCAGAGCGTCCGTGTAAAAAAAAAAAGAAAAAAAAAGTCATCTTTCCATCAGCTGAGTCAGAGTCTACCTTCATATCTCCAGTTTTAACTTAAAAGAAACTGAAATATTCTTCTAAACATCATAGCATCACATAAACTACTATTCAACATTTTGGATCTAAAAAAAAATAAAAAATATAAAAATACCTTTATTGAACCTAAAGAGAAGTTAAATGTAACGCATACCATTCAATAATATGATCCTGGCTCATTATGATTAATAATAGACAGTTTGAACTTCCTCCTTGGGTGCGTTCACACTGCAGTCTGAAGTGACCCAATTCCGATTTTTTTGACGTAATGCGACTTGTATACGATCTTTTCATGGCAGTGTGAACAGCACAGGTCGGATTCTTTTTCGAATGTGACCCATATCTGATATGTATCCGATTCAAATGCGACCTGACGTCCTCCAAACTGAATGTCACTGTTTCTCAACAAATCTCACTAATATTCTGCGTCCTGATACACACAAGCGGGAAGAAAAACAACAAACATGACGGACTATATGAGGATTAAGTTGTTAATATGCTGTTCCGATCGGAGAACAACTTCAAATATATAAGCTCAGCTCCACGGTTAGCCTCCATGTTTACTTACACAAACACTGAGCACTTCTTCTTTTTATGGCAGTTAGCAGAACGCTGAGAACGATGACGCTATTGCACCCTCTACTGCGCATGTGGGACACTTTCAGGTCGTTTGCCCGTTCACACTGCAGAACACATACAGGTCGCATTTACTGGCAGTGTGAACGGCCCCAGCAAAAAAATCGGAATTGCCAAAAAAAATCGGAATTGAGTGACTTCAGGCTGCAGTGTGAATGCACCCCTTGTCTTTCTAATCTCTGGTCCTGCTCTGCATTCATGAAGCTTCATTTTCAATTCCTCAGGATTTGGAGTCATGGTTCAAGTATCATTTGGAGAAGCTACTCAGCTGCTCCCAATTAAATAAAATCAATATCTTGTTTGTATTTCTACCCATTACAAAACAACAGTCTGAAAGTAAAATAAAAGGTAGTAGTGAAAATTCTTCCAAAAAGGGATTTTGCTGCATATTCATATCCAATGATTGGGCCCAAACTCCTGACTGAATTAAAGGTACATAAACAACAGGGAAGGAACAGACTGCAAACATGGTACTTTGTAACTAAACTAGTGTAACTTTAAGAGTTTTAACACATTAATAAATTATCTGTTGACTGATGTACTTGATGGCGACAGAATTGTTATAAAGTCATCGTCATTGAAGACATCGACAAATCACAGCAGTCCTAAGTGGGCATGTGAACAAAGTGATTAGCCTATCATCATACACTGGACTAATCCCTTCCCCATTTTAAAGTTGAATACAGTGAACGAAGTTCTTTCCACTACAGATCTTGCAGTAAAAGCATCAAAGATCAGCCTCTTAAAAGGCGGTGTGAACTGTGAAAATGTTTCTGCCAGATTTGCACCAAGAAATCAGCTGCTGACTGCAATCAGACAAATTTCAACCTGATCAAAAGCTGAAACATCTGTTATTTTCCCGATCAGTGAAGGCACCATGCTAAACGCTACAAGGTCAGGCTGAAAAAAAAGGACTAACTTTAGGCTTCGTTTATTCCATATAACCACACACTAAGCACTAACATTGTTAGACACAGTGTTTGTCAGTGGAGCAGCATTATACATAAACTAAATATCAAACAAACATCTCTTAAACTGCCCCACAGATGGAACAGTCGGAAGTTCTGAGCATTGCTATGAATGTTTCCAATAAGCTTGGAGAGGAAATTCAGTCGTGTTTTAATAATTCGTTCATGTTGTGGGGAAGGAACCAAAAGTTGGTGGACTTCTATATGTCCAGATCAGAATATCTATGAGGAGCTTGTCTGTCAATCGATTTAGTGTCAAAGAAATATTTTAGAAAGAACACAGGGCTACAGTTTGAGATCATCAGCAGGTACACTGTTGTCCTCAAGCACAAAACACTGAGTATTAGGTTATTCTCTCTCTACACACATCTGTTCAAACTCCAGCACTTTCCAAAAACAAACAAAAGCCTTTAAATTTGGCCATGTAGACATCCTGACAACTCGTCCCTGGTCATGTTGGACACAGTTTGCTATATGTGAAGAATAAATGCCTACACAGATTGCAGGTGGTGGGCTGAGATGTGTGTGTGTTTGTAAGTCCGTGGAGTTAAGAACCTCAGATAAGATAGGATTTTTGGAAAAGCAGTTTATTGAATTACTTGATTATTAAAAGGAATTATTCCACAGAATACTGAATTAAAAAAGTTTAAATGGCTGCAGTCCTAGTACAGATACATCTGTTGTCCATATAGAGAAGTACAAATTGCGGTATACCTCAAATGCCAATAACAGCTATTCTGTTATAGCTGCATGCATGTACGGTAACTGAGGATCATAAAACCGACTGTAGGTGTGAGTGTGCGTGTTTGTTTCCTCTATCTCAGTGATGGATTGTTGACCTGTTGAGGGCGTACCCTGCCTCTCACCACAGGACAGCTGGGATAGGCTCCCCTGCCTCTGTGACCCTGAACAATGCAAAATGGGTACGAGAAAACAAATGACTGCATGAAAATGAAGAAGAAACTGTCCTCTGTGACATAGCTGCTTTAGTTAAAGGTGAGAAAAGTAGAAGTGCTGATGAACACGGGCACACAAGTAAGTAGCTGTCCCTTCTGCTCGTCATTACTCACAGTACGTCTGGTTTTCCATCTAAGCAGACATTAATTGTCATTAACTGCCTTCACCTGGCAGCCCAGGTGCAATCAGTCCCCAACTGAGTAGGAAGAATAAAAACTGGCAGAGCTGTGGAGTAAAAACTCCTTTGCTTTTCGGCGTGTTTTGGTGGACACTGTGAACTCGGTTGAATGGTCGACGAAACTGATCAGATTGCATTTTCCGTAACCCAGAGAAACCCACTAATTATCTGAGATGCAGAGGAGCACGGGGCCAAGGATTACAGGAAATGAGTCTTCCCTCTCTCGGTCAGCCACTGACCATTAAATCAGACAGAGACAGATGGACGAGGGCAGCACCCAACTTCCACAGTCATTTTGCAGTAATGAAGAAGATCAAGAAGACAGGGAGAACTCTATCAGATGGTAAACGGAGGGAAAAAGTGCTCAAGCAAGTATCAGAACAAGCTACACCAAAGGCAGATGCAAACACACCTTTTGTGCTGCAGGTTGGGAGGTGAATGCGGACACACATCATGCTCCCGTACCTTGTCATCCTTAGCCATGGAGGCTGATACAGGTAAAATGCAGTAATCAATTTGCTCTGCTGGCAGGAGCGCTCCTTGAGAATACTAATGAGGCATCCCACCACCCTCAGCTGCCCCCATTCCCCCTTCTCATTCCTCGTTCACCTTTCTCATGACTTGACACCCCCTTCTCCAAGTGCCCCAGACCTGACCAAATGCTAAAGGAGGGCGGACTGTCTTCTGCACAGATAACTGCTGCCACTAATCAAGCCTACGTGCAGTGGGGCGTGGGATTAAAAGAGCTTGCACAGCTTGACACAGGCACTGAATGGCGTTTTGCTCTCGCACACACGCACACAAGCTGGCGCGGGCGAACGCACTCGCACAAGATCTAAATGAAAACCCAACGGGGAAGTCGGCACCGTCTTGTCCTAGAAAACGCGCATGTACACGGGAGCCGTGGACAAGCAAACAGCACAACAAGGTCAACTTAAAAGCTGCTGTTAGGTGAACATTCTCGGGCTACAAAAGGAACACAAGCACAAACACACTCGCGCGCAAGGAGATTAGATCTAAATTTACTCCGCCAGTCAGAATGGGACTCGGTGGTGAGCCACCCATCTCTATCGCTCTGAACACATGTCACGCAGGGGAGCTGCAGTGTTGCAAGCATCTAAAGAGGGAAACAGGAACACACTTGACTGGGAGTTGACGGGGTCTTAATTCCCGTTCGGGTTTCATTTGGAGAGATGGCTCACAAGGTGTGTTTTGTGTGCGGGTGAGGAGACGGCCTCTGCTACATATCAAACACACTGTAGAAGCTGAAACAAAACTTCCTTAATCCTAGTTTTATTTTTATAAACATACAGAGACTGTTTTTGAGTCAGTGCAAAGTTTCTGTGAGTAGAAGACATGGTATGTCCAGGTATCGTTGGTATGTCCAGGTATCGTGACATACCAACATCAGACGGTTATAGTTTCAACATATTTTCTGTCCCAGGTTGAGTTTATGTGTGTAGCACATTTCAGCGACAAGAAAGTTCAAAATGCTTTACATCATAAAAACGTCATATAGTCATCGATTATAAAACAAGCAATAAACATTACAATATGTCAAATGCCATCATCAAAATTACTGCGCAAGTGCACAACAAATATGTCGATCAATGTTCCACTTACTATTAATCAAAGGGAATTCTAAAGAGGTGGGCTATAAGCTTTGATCTAAAGGAACTCAAGGCTGTGTTGCAGTTTTCTGGAAGTTCTTCTAAATTGTGTTGCGACGTTAGTCTTTTAGCCTTGAATTGTTCTCCAGGTGATAGAAGGCTGACTTTGTAACTGTCTTTAAGTGTCTCTGAAGGTTCAGAGACTGAGTCCTTCACCATACCCAGATTTCAGGGCTAATCCCCAGATTCTAACAGTAAAGTTAAAACTGGTGTGGCACACTTCCTGCCTTATTAGCTTATGAGCTCTCTGAGAAAACAATGGGGTGACCAGAGGTTTTTAAATATTTCTGAGCACAAAAATCAGTGATGGTGAGAAAAATACAGGAGCTCCATCTCTCTCCATCACAGGTTATGTCGTTTGGCAAATTAGGGGCTTCAAGTCTGTTGATAGCTTGACTGATTACCCAGCTAATATTGTATTGTTTCACGTGTGTTACTTTATATACACTGCAAAACCATTTAAATGTCTAATAATTTGCACTTAAAAACTACTTCTAAATGTAGAGGTTTGTTTTTCTCTTTCAGTCAATGATAGGAGCACAGCAAACAAATATATAAATAATCTGAATACCAGGTTCTTATGGTACTCCCATTTCAAAATGTCATTTTCCAGACTCAAG
Source organism: Micropoecilia bifurca (assembly GCA_903067075.1). NCBI lineage: Eukaryota > Metazoa > Chordata > Actinopteri > Cyprinodontiformes > Poeciliidae > Micropoecilia > Micropoecilia bifurca. Next base: position 8,423 of record CAEGAF010151325.1, read on the forward strand.
ATTTTTTTCTATAACATAATGAAGTAAAAAAAAAATGCCCTAGTTGGCTTTATTACATACTTTTTCAATTATATGACAAAACAAAGTAATTGTGGTAGCTTATCATTAGCCAGTGTGATAAAGGGCCATTTCGCTATTCTTTGGCATCTTGACAAACTTGGATCAGTTAAAAATCTATACTAAAAAATATCATAAATTTGATGGGATTATGCAAGATAAAATTCAGATCATTTACATCTCACTTTGTGATTTATTTTCCAATATTTTCCCAATTAATAATTTTTTTTTTTACATCTAAAGGAAACCCCGTTTAGCCTGTTTACACTGAAGCCTCATAATCTCCAATAACCCAAAACCCATCAGTAAAAGGATTCAAAAAGCCAAAACTGTCCATTTTCATTTGAGAGTGAAATAAATACAGAAATGATTAATCAATTAAAAAATAAATCTAATTTGTGGTGTGGCAACCCAAAACTAAAGGTGCTTAGTGAAAAAAAAAGAACATTTTCATATTTCCAGACATCCTGACTTTTCCGCTTCCCATGTCGGAATGAGACTAGGCAGTCTGGAAAGTCAAACTTTTTCACAATGCTAACTTAATTTTTTTATGTGTTTCCAGATGTGGAGAACTGTTAAATAAGGGGGTGTAGGAATCCTACAAATACTCAAGTAATTCAGGTAATCTAATCTATGCTTGACCAGGTGTTTCCATCCTTTTGTACTTAAAATCCCCAAAAAGCATATGCTTTTCCTTAGAACCAGTGGACACAGACACACTTGTGCACATCCTGTTTCCACCATCTAGTCAATCTGTTTATTATAAACCAGAAACCCTTCCAAGGAAATATCCTTTCTACAAAAAAGCTAGAGAGTCACTTTGGTTTTAAGTAATTCTGTCCAGAGATGAGCAGTCAGGCTGTGTGCAGCACCAACTTAAAAGGCTTTTGTTTATTCTCAGACTTTCTCTGACTTCATCTAAATTTCAGGGCACTGAGCTCCTCCTTCATATTCTAGGATGTAAAGGATCCAATCAGAGATTTTCTGGGATTCCCAAGAGGACTTTATGTAATCGAGTGATTTGAGGAATCACGGAAGGAAAAGGTTGAAACTGAAGAAATAAATTGTAATTATACATTTTGAGTTTTAAAATGTGCCATTATTAGTAATAACGTGAAATTTTCTCATCCCTTAAGAATCCTTCGATGGTCGAACCTTCTGCATACATACAGAAACACACTTGTACTCACACGCAGCAGCAGGAAACAACGCCACCCAATGCATCAGCAGGGATATTTCATTATGTACATAACGAGTACCATTAATCGCTCTTAACAAGAGGACACAACCTCACCTTGGCAGTCTCAAACGCGCAGCAGGAAGAAGGTGGTGATGGTGGTAAGGGAAGGGGGTGAAGGGGAGAGAGGGGAGAGCGGGGGCATGGAAATGTCTATAGTGCTGAAAGGAATTAAAATTCACCACACTCAAGGACCTGCTGCCTCCTTTTGACCGAGCACATCGCGGCCCGTGGGCGTGTGGAGGCGAGCCAGCAGTCACACAGAAGCTGCTCGTCTGAAAGGCGCATAAAAGAAGTAGAGAAGAAGAGAGGAGGCGCGGAGGAAGAGGAGGAGAAGGGAGGAAATAAACATGAGAAGAGAGAAGAGCGCGGTGGGGGGAATGCCGCAGTGGGGGCTCATGCCCTTGACACACTGACTTAGGTTCACTTGAGGGAGGGAGAGGCGTGGGGGGTATTGTCATGTGGCATTTGTCATTTAAATGTCTGATCCTTCTCCTGTCTACCTAACCACCTTCATTCCAAAAATTTTTGCCCACCTTTACTTGACCTTATCCCTTCCCTGACCTGGAGGCATCAACCAATCGTTCCCTCTGCTCCCCCGCCTTTCTGCAGTACCAGTACCCCATCCGCCCCTCCAACCCCCATGGACTCCTCTCTCTCTCTCCCTCCCTCCATCCATACCCCTACCCCACCCACCCAGCGGCTGTGCAGCAAGGTCAGGCGGGTCACCGTGTCCTCATCTGTAATCCGCTGCCATTCGTCAGCAGCCCTGGCCCGGGCTGGAGGAGAGGGGGGAGAGGCAGCCGCTCCGACGAGGGGAGAATGCCCAATTAGGCAGCTGTCACACACACACACACACACACACACACACACACACACACACACACACACACACACACACACACACACACACACACAC
>CAEGAF010151327.1:0-15144 GCA_903067075.1 Micropoecilia bifurca
CTGGGGCTACATACCCAGTCTCTGGGTGGGTAGTTACCTCCCCTCTGACCTGGCGTTCTGGCTCCTCCCCCTTGCCAGAGCATGTATGTATATATATATACATATATATACATACATATATATATAGATATATACATATGTAAAATGTATGTCCATTTTACATACATTTATATATGAAATAGACAACTTTATCATTAATTATTATGTACACCGGAACTAAGGATCCCCAGCCTCTAGCCAAAACGGAAGTTGTGTGACGTCATGTGAAAACGGTCTATTGTCTAGTAGCCACTTAAAGTGGCGCTAGCGACTAATTACAATCATTCTAATAATTGTCCAGAACAGAACCTGTTGAAAGAAATATTTCCCAACTCTGAAACCCTTTGTCTCTAATTAAGCAAGTTCTCTTCATTATTTATCCAAAGTTAAGCACCAAAGTTCCTTTCTGCCTCCACATTCAAGGTAACTCTCAATTATTTTCATAACTGGGGTTCATGTAGATAAATTTAAGGGCTTTATCATGTTTGTGAGCCGCAAGGGACGGCGGTGACTTTATGGTCTTATTACATTTTTATTGTCATCAACATTGATAAAGAAGCAATTTTTTTAGCCGTATAGTTTTACAGTGTGGTAATAATGTTCAAGGTGATATTTCACCAATGCGGAGTTCTATATGTGTCAAAACATTCCCAAAAACTTTCACTCTACATGACCTCCAGGCTTACTGACATTTAAACATTATTAACAGAGTTTAAAACTTAAATCTATACTGCTTATCTAGGATTTTACAACAAAATAAATAGATATCATCAAATGGGATAATGGGAACTGGAGACATAATTAAATAATTTTTTGCACATCAAACCTTCTTGGTACAATTTGATCAAAAGAGTAATTGTTTATAGCATAAAAGTAATGTATTATAGGAATACATAAAAGATGTGGGAGAAGAAAAATGGATCGGATGAAGGAGGCAAAAGGACATTTTAGAGAGAGTAATTAGTGATGATAAGCAGAACAAAAAGAGATTGAAGAGGGAATTACTGCACTGGACGGACGCTCTTTTTTGCATGTTTCTGCTTCCATGCATAATCTTTTGCTCCCTTGAACCTGTAGTTGTAAATAATAATAAGTGATAACCAAATCGGGCAAAGCGCTGAGCAAAGTAATCTGCTACCTGGGAGATAAAGCTTTCCAGAGGAAATAGAAAGAAGTTAGGTGATGAATAAAAAATAAAACATTTAAATATACAAGGAGACAAAATGAAGAGAAGAGAGAAAAGAGTTTCATAATTCAGCATCTGTTGATTTTTTTTTTTCATTCCGGCTACATTTAAAACCCCTTTTAATTAACTACCAGCTTTGGTTTGGTTGTGTTTCACACACGGCCTCTAGGGATCTCCATATTCAACGCTTTGCTAAGTATTTACTTTAACGTTTCATTAACTGGGGCTCCATAAGTTAGTATAAACTGGAACTGGGTCATGTTTGGTAGATATTTGGAAAGAGTTTAGTAAAAATGACCGTAACCTTATTGTGAAGTTTGGAAATCAAAGTTTGAGTCAAGTTTGAGAAAACCTGCTGAAGGCTAAAACTTTTGTTTAAGAGATTTATTTTGTTTTATACGGAAGCGCATTGCTATCATCCAGGGGAAAATAATTAGCGCTATGACGTCATAACGTGATACGTCTCTTGTTAAAACGTGATACGTATCTTGTTAAAACGTGATAGTTAGAGAGAGGAAGTGTTTTATTTTATCACGTTATTACTATCACGTTTTAACAAGATATGGATCACGTTTTAACAAGATACTATCAGGTTTTACTGATAGTACTGATAGATACTATCAGATACGTATCACGTTTTAACATGATGCGTATCACGTTTTAACAAGATACTATCACATTTTAACGTGATACGTATCACGTTTCAACGTTATACGTATCACGTTTTAACAAGATATTATCACGTTTTAACAAGATACTTATCACGTTTTAACAAGATACTATCAGGTTTTAACAAGATACTATCACGTTTTAACGTGATAGGTATCACGTTTTAACAAGATACTTAACATGTTTTAACAAGATACGTATCACGTTTTAACAAGATACGTATCATGTTTTAACAAGATACGTATCACGTTTTAACAAGATACGTATCACGTTATAACGTGATAGCGCTCGAATTTTTTTTCTTGCGTGACAGCAATGTGTTTCCGTAGTTTTAAACAAACGTCGCATAGAAAACAAAATTTGCAGGATTTATCAGATATTTTATTGTATACGGATTTCAGATAAGCATATAGTTTTACCTGTAAAGACAATAATAAAGCCCATGTGACATGTTAGCATAGCAAAGAATGATTTATATTACTAATAGAAATTAAAAACAGATGTTTTTTGTTCCCTGAACTTCCAGATTAGTTTTGTTTAAAAATGATTCACCATCAGCTTAACTAATAGCTGTTAGCATGATTCTGATCGCTTTGTTTAGCGCAACTCTTATTAAGTTTAGCTGTTAGCTCCAGTAACGGCTTGACTCTTAAGGTTAAAGCTTAACTTTACAAACAGTTTCACATTGAATCATTGTTAAGTCTGAGTAGCTGTGAGCTTGATGTTAGTTTAAGTAGACATTAGCTTGATTCTGTTTAGCCGTTAGCCTGTTTCTGCGTAGCCATTTGCCTTGCTCTGTTAGCTTCGAGCTGAACTTTAGTCACCGGTTAGCTATTATATTTTGTTTAATCTTAACTCTTAGCTGTTAGCAACTAAGAATCATGTTAGAAGGTCAGATAATCACTGACCTCTCCATGTTAACTCTGCACTGTTCTGATTTATGTATAGAAAAATATAACAACATTCAGCATATTTCATTTGAAGACAAAGTGATTGTAGAGTTGACATTTTAAACTGCTGTTAGCAACGTATATTAGCATTTAGCATAAAGTAGATTCTTACCATGACTCTAAAATCTCTGAAGGCTGCCACCATTTTCAAATCTGGCACAAGTAACTTTTCATTAAACTTTTAAAATTATGCAAACAAAGAAGAAAATGCGAATTAGCTGTGTTCCCATGTTCTGGTTTGAAGCAGATCAACTGGGCAACAGTGATGCTACGCATGGCTGTGACAAACAGGAAGTAGAGGATGAAAACTAGCATGGACCTCAGAAGGACGTAGAGTCCTTCTCCCTGAGCCAGAGGTTTGGACATTTTTCTGAGTTTTGTTCCCCTGGTAAGGCAGAGAGGCTCACCAGTGGGTGGGAAGGTTCGCTACATCAGAAGATATTCTGCAGTTATGTTTCCATCTTTTTGGAAAAGCCAAAAACCATCTGAAATGAAAGTAAAACCTCTCTGCAAAATTACTGAAGGCTTTTTGTTTTTCAAATTTTACTGTTTCCATCAACTCACTCTTCAAAATTATAGATGAAACGGCACCCCCTAGCGGTAATACCTCTAGCCTTCCTATTATCTGCTGGTAGTTTGAATGAACCTGATGTGTTTCAGCAGTAAATACAGATTTTTAAATATGTGACTCCCTGATTGGAGGGCTTTTGATATGTTTCGATTATCACATCATGACACATTACTGCAGAGGTTCCCAAACTGTGGTCGCGCCCCCTAGGGTGGGCGCTGGAAACCGTCTGGATGAAAAAAAAAACATGAACATTGTATGTGCTGAGTTTTTACCTTAGAATGACCAACTCTCTGTTATTCCTCTGTCAATTTAATACAGTAGGAACTTCCACGCTTCCCATATGTGTCCTCTGTCACTTTTATCAGCAGTTAAAACGGTTTAATTCGTTGTTAACATGTATTAACCTGTTTTTCCGAGCCGCCTTTAAACGCAACATGAGCGCTATGACACTCGCGCCGGGTTTACACCAGTGAAGGAGACCTGATGCTGCTGCGCAGGTGTGTTAGAATTATGGCAGCAAACCAGCAAAACGCAAAGAACTTTTCAGAGTTTTTCCCCCAAACTAACCGACTGAGTTGAGTGAAGCTGCTGGATGCAGGTAAAGTAGCTAAAAGATGATTAGCTAATATCAATACAGCACCCCACAGTTTGGGAACCTCTGCAGTAATGTGTCATGATGTGATAATCGAAACATATCAAAAACCCTCCAATCAGGGAGTCACATATTTAAAAATCTGTATTTACTACTGAAACATCAGATTCATTCAAACTACCAGCAGATAACAGGAAGGCTAGAGGTATTACCGCTAGGGGGCGCCATTTCATCTATTATTTTGAAGAGTGAGTTGATGGAAACAGTAAAATTTGAAAAACAAAAAGCCTTCAGTAATTTTGCGCGGGAGAAAACGTTTGGGAACCTCTGCATTACTGGATCATGTTTTGCTCATGGAGTCCATGATTGCATGAGCGTGGGACTTGCCTCCCCAAACCTTCAATCGAGTCACCTTGTAAAGTTTCCCATCTATCGCAGGTTTGATTGGCGAACCGAATTCACCGCCGTTAGCGTCTTCCAGACTCCGACACGTTAAACGTCTTCCCCTCGTAAGAGTTCGGCGTCACCAAAGGAGTCTGTGAGGGCGGCTATCGAAAGCGAGTTAAATGATGTCTATCTGATTCAGCCGCTCTCTCTTCACACACACCTCTCTCCCCGGGGACTCCCTTCACTCCCGTTTCTCTGGAGTCAGGGCCTCCCTCTGCTTACACGGCGAATTACAGCTGCAGAGAGCGAGGCTCACGCTCGGCCTCTCGTCGTTCGAAGGACTCGGAGAGGCTTCCAATAAAGCCCACCTTCCCTTTCACCTGGAGGCAGAGCCAATGTGCCAGACGCCTGGTGTGAAATTTTTTTGTATACATGTGAGAAATTGAAATCAATACGCCAGAGTCCTTGGGCGGAAAGCAATAAAGTTCATTAACAAGGTGCAGCCACATCATCTGGAGGAAAAAAAGAAAAGGTGTGTGTATTTATTGCAGCAGCTTTTATTTTGTCCCTTTCGGTGTGGCAGCTGTTTAAGTGTGCGTGCATTAGTTTGAGGTGGAGTCCCTCCGCCACATCTGCAATGCAGCAGAAAACACAAAAAAAACACAGAAAAGGAGAGAGGGAGGAAGAGAGGCTCTGACTCAGACAGACTTTTGGTTTAGCTGCTTCATCAAAGTGCTTTTATACTGGAATCCAGAGTGCCTACTGTCACATCCTGTGTAGCAGCAGATTAACTTCACGTCGATACGTTTTGAGGAACATCTGCATCGCTCTCATCCACCAGGGAGGGACTCCGCCTCTTAGCCGCTAACGCACTTTTATTTGAACTTTGACCTCCCTCCTGACCTGTCCCTGGCTGTGTTGACTGTATTTTAAGGCTGTATGGATTGTGATGTTGGTATTTATTGGTGGAATTACTGTGAATTGTGTCGACATTGTAGTTCCACGTTCGGTCTATATATGTGTGTGATTGTTTTTTTGGTTCATTTGGTGTCTGAAGTCAAGCTGAACTGGTTTTACTGATATTTAAATTGTGTGATTTTAACCTCAAGTGCACAACAAGAAACAACAGGATCCTGTCAGACTGTATTTATCGAACCAGAACCCAGCAGAAATGGACTTAAAGAACCGTTAGAAAGCGTTTTCTGTGTCTTGGCCCACTGCTTCAGTACATTGAAGGTCCCATTACAATAGCTCAAGGTCTGGAGTTTGACTGGACCATTGAGGCACCTTGATTATTTTCTTTTTTGGTCATCATGTTGCAAGTTTCTTGATTCTGTGACAATAGTCCTGTTTATGACCAACTGTGGGCCAAATTATAACTTTAAACAAGAAATCTCTCAAGCTGCATTTCGATTACAAATATCAATATTCCACTAATGACAAAAAACACAATTGTGGTGTTTCCATTAAATAAACGCAAATAAAATCACATGTTTTTTCACAACACCCGTCATTAAAAAAACATGCAGCACCTTTATCCTTTAACTACTTCCTGTTATGATTGTTTTCGCCAGTAGAAACCTCTGGTTATTGAACACACGACTCGCGCGACATGGAAACAATGATTCCTTTGCAGCTTTGTGAAATACACAAATTTTGATATGGCCTAATAAAACAAAGAGTTTATTTAAATTGGTATATTTTCATTGAGCAAATTTATATTTGAAATGTCAATTTGTGGAGTTATATGCGCAAATACTAAACAAAATGCTGCGTTTATTAGTGGAAACATCTAATAAGACTGTTTTCACACCTGACAGTCTGGCAGACTTGGTTCGATTGATCGGCCCAACCATCCTTTGAAAAACTCTTGGTTCCAGGGCTTTGGAACCAAACAAACCAACACATGTTGGTTCCAGAACCAACCAACATGGTTTGGGTTGGTTCGCCTGGAACCAAACCAAACCAATACATGTTGATTCCAGAACCAACCAACATGGTTTGGGTTGGTTCGCCTGGAACCAACCCAAACCAACACATGTTGGTTTCAGGCGAACCAACCCAAACCATGATTGTTCTTAAGGGTTTGGAACCAACATGTGTTGGTTCCAGAACCAACAAATATGGTTTGTGTAGGTTCACCTGGAACCAACCCAAACCATGTTGGTTCTTAAGGGTTTGGAACCAATTCAAACCAACACATGTTGGTTCCAGAACCAACAAATATGGATTAGGTTCAAACCCATATTGGTTGGAAACCAGTATGATTTCAAAGGGTTGGTCCCTTTAGAACCAAACCAACCAATGTGGTTTGAAAGGGTTGGTCCGTCTGGAACCAGCCCAACCCATTTTGGTCTCAAGGGTTTAGAACCAAAGTGGGTCACTTTGGGTTGGTTCGAACCCAAACCAAACCATAACCAAACCTAGTATAATATGGTTTGAGTTGGTTCTAAAGGGTTTGGAACCAATATGGACACCGTTGTTCCAAAGTGTTTGGTACCACAATGCCGATATCGACATTCAAAGTTCCCTATGGATTTCTTCTTCGTTTATTAAACATAGCCAGTGTGGATCCTGTTCTAATGTAGCCTTGAAGTTAAGATTGCACTAATTTTTAAACCAGGTGAAGATCAAATAGTTTTCCTGATTCTCTAACATTAAAAGAGGGTGTACTTTCTTTTCACCATGTGTTTTGCCTCCACATTGAGACACATGCGAGTATGAAACCTTGACTTATAGAGGGAACGTTCCATGCTGACCGTCATCTGTCTACAAACGTTTTGTTTCAATTCCCGTCTTCCAAAATACAAAAAGAGTGCTTCCAGTTATCAAAGCCACAACGAGACTATTTTTATATTCTACTGGGGCAAAAAAGTACATATATCTAAATATATTCCTTCTATATATGTGTATCCATGCAAGCGTGCCGGGGGAAACGGGGCAACTCTTCCTGTTTCCAGCCAGGTGGAAAAACGGCGCTACTCTCTGCCATCCAGACCTATGGATCACTGGGGACAAAGGAGCTAAAGGGGGATCATAGAGAGCCCTGGAGCTCAGACTGCATCCGAGGGACTGTGAGCATGCATGCGCTGATCATTTACTGGACAGGAGTTACCCAGTATTTACTCTTTGACCCCCTTTAACCACCTAATCTTCTCACTATCCCAAACTCTCTGCATTTGCAATATGATCTGTATTTATTTCTATAATAACTTACACAAAGTCAACGGAGATGTATTATTGGATATAATTGAATAAAACAAACTAATATATTTGTATGATTGTAACACTTGTGTCTGAAGAGTTTTTTAATGGGGAGGTTAATGGGAGTATCATTTTGCAGTAAAACCCGCTGGTGATGTACTTCCATTGTTAATTGTAGTACTATGCAGTAAATGGTACTTTCACCCACCAGTTTTTTGTGATTCCACGATGGTGAAAATTTAAATGAAATCAACAAATTACTGAATTTTTAAGCACAACTGTTTTTAGGGACATTGTAGATGAAAAAATGAAAAAGGAAATGTACATTTTTGTAAAAAAAAAACCAAAGATTTGGTATTAACCTCAGATTTTCCTTTTTTTTAAGAGTTTGAAAAGTTAGAAAATTTTGGTTTTTGGACATTTTCATAAACAAAAATGTTACTAGTCAAACTAAAATATCAAATTAATCTCAAAATATCGGAAGCGTTTCCTATCAAAATTTTGACTTCTGGAGCTCAGAAATGTCCTTGTGTTTTGTAGAAAAATTTTGACTTTTGTTTTATATCTACAATCTCCGGAAGAGGATTAGGGCCACCGGGAAAAAAAAAAAAGAATTCTGACTTAACCTCAGAATTCTGACTTTAAAGTCAGAATTATTATTTTTTTTTTTCGGTGGCTCTAATCCTCTTCCATATATACAATACCTTTAATACGCCGTTGTATTTATGTGCTAATGCATCGTGAGTTTACGGCAAATTTTCTAAAAAGAAAAAAAAAAGGTAATTAAAAATAAAAAATGAGTTTAAAAAATCGGGTTTCAGTGATACTGACTCCCACCTAGAGGTGGCAGTGTTTCTTCCACTACCCTGTCTGGGATTCGTCACACAGAATATACTGTTTATATTCGCCATGAAATATAAACAGCATTTAAAAACATTCAAATTATTTTAGGCTTTATCCTTTGTGATTAATAAAAGACTATGAGCCATTTCTCCCACTAGCGTTAGACTCGAACGTTTGTTTTGGTTGCATTTACCCAGAATGCCCTGCGCTGTAGTCCACTTCCTGCTTTCCTCCGGTCCGTTTGTTACACACTCGAACAAAAGTGGTGTCAAGACATGCGGTGGTTGTAAATTTCCTTTACTTCTTTTTTTCTGAACATACAAAACACGTTCATCGATCCGTGCGTTACGCTATAACGGTTACATTCGCCATCTTCTCTTCTTCTTCTTAAACTTAGGACCCTTCCGTCCCGAGGCTGCGCCTGTTAGAAACGGATCACTGTCCAAACTTGTTTCACTCTCAGTCCCAATAGTCAACATACACGTGAATATTCTGCTAAACATGGAAAATGAAACAGTTCTTTTTAATAAAACAAGACATTCATAGGGACAGATAATACTCATATTTTAATGGACCGGGGGGGGGGGCGGTCCTTGATCCAACGTCCTCATTCAAACCGCAACAAAGTTCACTTCAACCGAGCAGAGACCGATAACGGACGGGTTGTTTTGGTTCTTTACAATTTATTGCTTCATAGTAGGATTTAAAGGACATTTTAACTTAAATAAAAAAACGTCTAACACCGTGTTATAGGGTCATAGCTAGCTAATTATTAGCTCTTAAATAACTACAAACTCTGGTTATTTTAACACAATTTTTGGGCAGTTATCCTAACCCAGTGTGTGTAGTTACATTATTTAGAAGAAAACTGTTTATTTTTTCAGCTATCTTGTTTTATTTTGTCGTCCACCAAACACTCAGGTCGGGCGCCGCATTAGCTGACTGTGAAGATCTACGACTCGATTAGCAGCACATCCGGGTCTCAAAGTGCCTCCATATCTGTGTGTACGAAGCCGCTGCAACACAAAAACACAAAAAGCAATGCAAATGTGCGATAAGGAGCCCCGTTTGGGTGGACGAGAAACACATTAGGAGGCAAGATAAGTCCTGAAAGCCGCTTTGTCAGTAAAGACCATTTACTTTCCTTCAGAGGGAAAGTGCAGCTTGCCACGTTTACCTGGATCCGATCCAAGCAGGTGAGTGCTTACGTTCACAACACTCTTTAGAGCTGAAGGATGTTACTTTACAAGAATATGTATTTTTACATAATTGTTGTAACTGTCAGTATGTTGTGACAGTTTTGTATGAACAGAGTTTCCAAAAATTTTTCTCAAGTAAGAGTAAAAATACTTCAACATATTTTTACTCAAGTAAAAGTAAAAGGTAGCTGTCCAATAAATTACTCAAGACTAAAAAGTATTTGATTAAAAGTATACCCAAGCACAGAGTAGCTGATCGAATTATCAATCATTTAATAATAAAAAAAATATATCATCAGATGGACCAAAATACAAAATGACAATTATTTATATAAGTAACAAAATCAAGCAAAGTAAAGTTTTTCAAATTATTTTCTTTCAATAAAAAACTTAATAAACTTACAAAAATGGCAAGTCTGTGATGAATATTTGGTTAAAACATGTTTGTTTTTTATTCAGTGGGAATAAAATCCCAAAATTTTACTCAAGTAAGAGTAGAAGTACTTTATAATAAAATTACTCAAGTAAAAGTAGAAAGTACAGCATAATAGTAAAAAAATCAAGCTTGGTTGTTTCAGTGCTAAGTAGAAACAACCAATCAGAGCCAAGAGGCGGATCTTAGCGCTGCCAATCAATCTCCCATTGTCATGAATACAATTTCATGACAATACAATGATGATGTTCAATGAACAGTTTTTCTGTAATGGTGAGCCGTTTCTCCTCCTTTAGCACATTTGTAAGGGTATGCACAGGATTGATTGACAGCGCTAAGCCCCTCCTCCTGGCTCTGATTGGTTGTTTTTGGTTTGAAGCTGTTCCTGTCTTCAGATGGCAATAGCAGCTCAGGAACTACATGGAGGAAATAATAAAAAAAAACATTTTTTATGAAAGTTTAGCCAAATCCATATCTGCAAACTAAAACTTATAATTTTGTTAATTAAGCTGAAATTATCATTTGTTGCAGATAAAAAGTGTAATTTGAAGCGTTTTAAGTGAACCATTTGTGATTCTGAGTCGTCTTCTCCCTCCTGACCACAGATGTGCTGAGTGACTCTGGCTGCTAGCTGTTAATAGTTACCTTCTTTCATAATTAAATTGGCCGCAGGCCAAATGGCACAGACAGCAGATCGTAAATTAAGGCTGAGTGGATCGGTGAAAGATGAGTGTTGGAGCCGAGTGGCGTGAAAAGATGAGTGTAGGAACGTGTTAAGAGAAGAGAGAGACGTTTCACTTCACGAGCCGTCGAAGAATAAAACCGCATCTGGCGGGTAAGTCTGATCAACTCTGTTAGGAAAACAGACAGGTTGCTTCTGTGTTCCTGTAGCTAGCATTCAAATTTTTATTATTCAATAAAAAAAAATTCTGGCATTTAGTTGAAATACAAATATTCTATCGGATAGGATTCAGTCAAATGCAAACAAACACAGCATTAGGGAGCGAATGTGTGAATGAAGTTGCCATTTTTGATGATTTCAGGTCCTCAATAAGTTGCTGAAGACGTTTAAATAAGGATTTAGGAACCATCAGATGATGAAGTAATGGGTAGAAAAAGGAGAAATAATTATTTTGGGCTCAATTGAACTCATTTTATTAGGACAAGATTTTGTCACTTTCTTTCAGAAATGCTTCCTGTCTTTAATAAATTGATCAACCTGGATCTGCTTATTATAAAAAGTGAAAGACATAATAAATGACATAATTCTACCCTGATTACAAATAAAAACATATTCATATGGATCCACCAGGGCCACAGAAAAATCATCCCAAGAGCCACAAAAGGCCCCCGGCGCCACACTTTGTACACCCCTCAGTCGGACCAAAAGCTGAAATGTCCCTCAGGTTGGTGAAGGTTGCTGGATTCACTAATTTCCCAGTGGAAATCAGAGGCTGGTGTCTGGTTTGATCATTGTACTGTTACGTCTTTGCATTGTCAGGCGGTTTTGGTCCAGCATGCCTGACCCACATAGGCTGGGCGCCCCTCCCTCCTCTGGGTAATCAGACACGACCAGTTGTCCAGGGGGGCCTGACTGACAGACAACAACAGCTCAAACCGGCCAAACCAAACTCTGCGCCAAACGCTCCCCTACGCCGGACCAGAAGAGAGAAAATCTAAATTTGAGGAGTTGGATTAACCGATTTGAAGGTCCAAAGGCCCACCATGGAAAACCTGCTGAGGAAGTGGCTGCTAGTGGCTTGCTTATTCAGCCTGAGCGCGATAGGAGGTAAGACGCGTCACAGAAAGATCTGGAGCTGCGATCAAGATGTAATTCATACAGAGATCAAAACAAGAAGTATGGAGTAATATTGTTGCTCTACTGTAGTTGATTTCACAGAAAAATACTAAAATACCCGACATATTCTGAATTAAAAACATCCAAAAGATTTATTTGATCTTCGTTCACAAACTTCTTCTCATCTTCAAAATAAAAGCAGCATCAACTTCTGACAACCAACTACAGAAGCACACAGTAAAAATGCTGGTGTTGAATTAACACCCAAAAGTGTCTATGTGTCCAAGTCAGCAGGTGTTAAAGTAACACTTTGAAAGTGTTAAAAGATTGACACCCATATTTTTGTTAAATTAACATTGGTCTATGATACTGAACTGGGTTTAAGAAAAGTTAAACTTTCCATTTCTGTGTATTGTTTTGAATATTTTCCACTGGATTTGATAGATATTGACACCTTGTGGGTCAATTATTTACTTTTTTAACACCACATTGTGTTTTGTGATCAACACTACACTGGTGTTACTTTTAATACATTTTAACACCAACACCGTGGTAAATATTAATGTGACTCTGGACACTTGGACACATATAGACACTTTTGGGTGTTATTTCAACAATGGCATTTTTACTGTGCATATAAACAATGATAATAAACCACAACTTTGCCTGAAACTCTACTAAAAATGTTAAATGGTAACACTGTTTTAACTTTAGGGCAAATACTGTCTAAATGTCTTTTAGTTTTACTAAACAAACATTTTAGTTTACAAGGCTGCGATGAAGGTGGACTTGCTGCTAACTCAGACATGCTAACATGTTCATTTGTTTAGCTAAGTGCACGAAAATGATGGCAGGTTGACTAGAGCTGTGTCTTGATTACAAATGTCCTCAGAACCTTGTCTACATGTTGAAAAAACACAATTTCTTAATTATTTCTATTAAATCAATATATTTAGAGTCACATGGGAATAAGTTTGGATAAATGATTGAAAATATCCACTACTTCCTGCTGTCGTTTTCTTTGTGGTTTCCGTCAGTAGTAACGTCCAAGTGTTGATCATGTGACTTATGGTTTAAAAAAAAAAATCTGTGGCAGTTTGATGAAATAATCCAATATTTTATTTTCCCCTACCCCAAAAAAACATGTCATCCTGGCACCTGAACATTTGATCAAAAAACGAATGTTTTTTCATTTACCAGTTTTATTTTCAAAATGTGAAATAATATGATCAATGGAAATGTATGGAGGTAAATTGGAGCCGTAAAGTTTTTTCAAAAAAACAAAAATGTAACTGACAAAAAATTTAAACTGAAAAAAAAAATTAAACTAAATCAAATTAAAAAAATTAATTAAAATAAATATAAAAATTCAAAATAAATAATTGAAACTCTCAAAATGTTGAAGCTAAAAAAAATCACACAATCACCGCACCGAGGGTTGCCACCTTTCAGAAATAAAAATAAGGGACGCCCACCACGGCGCGTCATCCTAACACTCACGGGTGGGACATCCGCTGCAGTGATAGATAATATTTTATGGCGGAGTTTTTTGTCTTTAAAAAGTGATCCATAGAGCAACCGTTCATACATATAGATCGATTAGATCAGCGTAGTATAAGTATGTTTGATTAAGCAAGTGTAAAAAGTATTTGGTAAACCACTGAGTAACTGATTATAACACCTGATTTAATATTCAAAAAGTGTCCTCAGACAACTAAAAGTATAAAAGTTATGTGAACATTCTGATATTTTACAGAGTATTACAAAACTATTTATATAAATAAGGAGTTAGGTTTAGAGGCTGGTTCTAGACCAGATTTACCACAGGGACCAGGATTTTCAGTGTTTTTCCATGGCAACACTTGAAAAAGAATGAAGCAAATAAACCTGCGCATCATTTGATATAATAAGTCAGCCAAAGACCCACTTGCGTCTCCAGAGCTCCAGTTTGCAGATCCATGGCAGATGAAAAGACTTGAGACCAACAGGACTCGCTATGAACCCTAGAGGTCAGACAGGAGACCAACAGGACTCACTATGAACCCTAGAGGTCCGACAGGAGACCAACAGACTCGCTATGAACACCAGAGGTCCGACAGGAGACCAACAAGACTCACTATGAACCCTAGAGGTCCGACAGGAGACCAACAGGACTCACTATGAACCCTAGAGGTCCGACAGGAGACCAACAGGACTCGCTATGAACCCTAGAGGTCCGACAGGAGACCAACAGGACTCGTTATGAACCCTAGAGGTCAGACAGGAGACCAACAGGACTCGCTATGAACCCTAGAGGTCCGACAGGAGACCAACAGGACTCGTTATGAACCCTAGAGGTCAGACAGGAGACCAACAGGACTCGCTATGAACCCTAGAGGTCCGACAGGAGACCAACAGGACTCGCTATGAACCCTAGAGGTCAGACAGGAGACCAAGAGGACTCGCTAAAAAGCCCTTTCAGTTAGGACAGTGTCGGCTGTGTTCATCCTCACGAACATTATTTTTCATGATTCATCCAAAGTAATGCAATTATGAACTGCAGTCTGACTTATTGTCACTGTATTTCTACCTACTGAGCAGTGAAAGTAAATAAGACATGTTACATGTCTTTTTCTTTAAGTATTTATTTCCTGAAGGGTTTTTAGTTAGTGCTGCAGAGCCATAGCTAACAGCTAACAGTTAGCTCCTCATTTTAGCGGCTCTAACAAGCCTGTGTCCTTCAGGCTTATATCTGGGTGATTAACGGGCTTCTGCAGTACTTGATGGTCATGCAATCATTTGAATCAGCTGTTCTGGAATAGAGGCTCATCTAAAACATGCAGAGCAGGGAGGCAGTGGGGACCAGGGTTGAGAAACACTGATTTAGAACCTTCATATCTCCACCCAGTACCTTAAAGTGCCTTCTTTATACATTCTAATAAATGAATTGCAGACGCTCCCAATAACCCGTCTGAATATATGTGGCTTCTTCTCTGGCTCGTCTGAAACCCTGTTTTCCTCGATGTCAATCAGTCTTTGGTTCATCTTTCTGACGTAACTCTCTAATTTACTGCTTTCTTTATCAAGGAGGCATTTTATCTGCTTCAGCTCTGAGTTTTCCTGCTGCAGGGTGGTGTTCTTCTCCTCCAGGGTGGTGGTGTTCTCCAGCAGCTCTGTGTTCTTCTCCTCCAGGGTGGTGGTGTTCTCCTCCAGGGTGGTGTTCTTCTCCTCCAGCTCTGTGTTCTTCTCCTCCAGCTCTGTGTTCTTCTCTTCCAGGGCGGTGTTCTTCTCCTT
>CAEGAF010151330.1:0-28707 GCA_903067075.1 Micropoecilia bifurca
CTGATGGCCTGACAACCACTCACTTCCCCACTGTTTGACGGTGATATTTGCTCCCCCTCAGAAGAATAACAGGAAGTCGGTCATTTAAGTGACAGGAGTCAAAAAATCAGCTAGAAAAATAGGCTAACAAGCACACTCAAAAAGTGAGTACAGACTATCTTTAATTTTCTTGAAAAGATATTGATTTATTTCCAGGAAAAACTGTAAATTTCATTAATAACCTTTAAACCTAAACAAATATTTACAGCAGCCATGTGCTTAAGTTTAATGAGCTGGTGTTTACCACGAGAGTAGCTTCAACTGGATTAAGATTAATTTCTTACAGTGCACATCAATGAACTTCAATTTTGCAATGAGTTCTCGCAAAGACAAGAGTCTAATCAAAGCCCGCAGAGGCTGCCATTACAAAACAGAAAGGATCCTTTCTCTCCCGCAGAGTCTGATTCACTCTGTTTTCCTCCACATGAGCGCTACAATATGGTTTCTACACCAGTTGAGGTGCTGCTAAAACTGTACCAGCTACATATAATTAACAGCTTCTCAGATAATGTGAATTTGCAATGTAGTCATTTTTTTTATCTTAAAGCTTCCCACTCTCCGCCGTCTTTGGTAAGTTCATAAAAATTAAATGAATGAAGTTAATTATTATTAGAAAGTGAAGCAGGTGTCAGTCTGCAAAGTCAGTTCTAACATTAAATGTCACAAGTTGGCAGAGCAGAAACGGCAAGTTGCTGGTGTTCAGAGGTATGCGGAGGTGACACTTTAAAAGAATTGATAAACGGGGGGAAAAAAAGCTTTAGCAGCTCGTTTGAAAGGCTGTCAAGAACCACCAGTAACTCCACTTATCACTGGTTGCTGGCACCTCTCTCCCTGTAGGAAATGCTTCAGCAGAAGGTGGTTGAAAACCAATCTCTCCTTCAACACCACGTTAGAACAGATCTTTGGCACATGGAAACTGACAGTCCAACGTGACAGACTTCTCCTTTAGACGCTGCAAAACCGAGCAGAAATCCAGAGGCATAAGCTCGGTTCTTTTTCTGTAACCACAGAAACTCTCATTGGCAGCAGTGCATATGCTCGCCTTGGAATAACTCTGTGGGGGCCAATTCTTTATGAATATGCCATTCCCTATGAAGGTGTGAGCCTTGAAGAGATGCCCGAGGTTGGACGCTCTCTTTACGATGCAGGTTTTCTAAGAAGAATCAGTTTGAAGTCGCTGACTGAGACAGCCATCTCTAGCCTTTGTTGTTATAATATCTTGTTTTGTTGAGGTCTGATGGTAAAATTTTGGAGACCCATTGATAATAGCAGAAACTTGGTCGCTTTTACCATGGCAACAGGAAAAGAAAGCTGATATATAATGGTTATTTTTGCATGACAAAGACATGTTATACTTATTGATGTTGGACACGGATGGCTTGCCGTCTCCTTTTCAAGCTTTAAAGAGAGTCAATTATCCTCTGAAGGAGAAGAATCAGCTTCGCGCCATTGTTACAAGGTGATTACGGTCATTTTAGAACTTCTGTTGATGTACAAACTGTACATATAAAGTAAAATATGAGAAATTGAATGCATGGGGATTTTGACTAATTTCACAACCATAAGATCACATATTTGTCATGCCTAAATGTTTCAGATTAAACTAATTTTTAACATCAGTTACAAATAGCCTGAGTATATTTGAAATCCAGTTTTCAAAATGTGATATAAATTCACTTCAGAAAAAAATTACTTGGCACTATATGAAAAAAAGCCCTTAAACTATTAAGAGGATGTGCCACTTTTGGGAACATCTACCTTCAACCTTATGTTCGTATTGGGAGTAAGTCTACTGGATTGCAGTGGAGGAATTTTGAACACTTCTTCTGTGGAGAATTATTTTTATTTCAGTCGTACTGAAAGGTTTTCAAGAATGAATACGCAAGTTCAGGCCACCAAATCCATCCATTCATTGTCAATAACCACTTGCCATGGGGAGGATGGTGCCTATCTCAAGCGGTCAATAAGCGAGGGGCTTACTGACCATAGGCCAGTCTGCCTCACAAGGATGGAAACTTCATTTTTCCTTTGTTTTCTGTCAAACACAATGTTGTTTGCAAAATGTTTCACCAAATCAAACCCATACCTCTCATTTAACAAAAACATTTATTTAAAAATGTATTCATTAAGGATTTCCAAAGACAGAAAACATCAAGAGCTGCAGAAAAGTGTTCATTAATAAGGGATTTTTAATCCTACCCAGTACTGAATTACTGAAGTCATTTCACTGTTTCTATCTGGAAGCATATGTGCAAACACCCAGATGACACGTACGCTTATACCCACACACACAAAGAGAATTTGCCACACAGCCTCTAGTCAGAGCATATGGTGGATATGTAATACAATTTCCAAATGTCAGTGAATCCTGTTCACAAGTGTCAGCACCAAATCCCTTTGGATACAGAAAAAAGGAGAAGAAAAGCAGAATGAGTTGAATGAAACACACTGCAGATGCTACAACACTTTTACTAAGAGAATATAAAGGGAAAGACCTCTGCAAAAGTGACAAAAATACAGAAAAATAAAGACTTGATGTGAACAACAAGTGTGAATTCAACAGGGCCTTCAAGGGTTTTTCCTCAATGCAAATCGTCATTTGTGTAAATTTCACAAACACACACACAGGCAAACAGTAATGTGTCTGCATGTTTTCATTAGGCTTCCAATTTCTTCAACCACTAGAAACATTTCAATAAAGTCTCTTAATTAACATGCACACCGATTAGAATGTCATGTTTTAAAATGGCCAGTAATCTGTCTTCCTGTCACTCTCACACACACCGCATACACACGCTCACACACACGCACTCACGCCATCCACCCTTGCCTGTGGACTTAATGGCTTTTTTTTTACCTGCACTTAGCAGTGTACTATGGTCTGTGAATAATAAGTGGAAAGAACAAGTAAAGCAGAAGAGGGGGAGAAGGCGAAGGAGTGAGTGTGAAAACGAGGTGTATTACATAGCCTGGCTGTTAATGTAGATGCCAAATCCTATTGAGTGTTTCATATTTCTTACCCCTATTTTCCCTAACTTGAATTTATTGATACATAGACAGGGAGCAATTTTCTGACAAACACTTGGGACACTTATTAAAAGATATTGTCTGCATGGACCAGTTCTGTAATCGACAAGTCCATTAGAACTTTTTTTAGACAACAAACGTAAGTACAACACCATCTTAGTTTATTCTCTTTCATAAGTACTCATACCTCTGGAACGATGTTTTATATTTGGAGACAATGAGAACACTGAATATTCGAAAATTGGCAATTTATGTGGTAGAGTCACATAAGTAAAATAGGGAATGACTGTTAAGTGGAGAGAAAATGTACATTCATCCCCAATATTTAAAATCATTGCAACCATCATTCAACTGCAGCTGCAAGTTTTTTGGGGATTTTGCCAAGTTTTCTTAGCAAAAACATTCAAGCTCAGTCAAGAGAATTTAGAACTTCTGCGGTCTGGTCACAAATTCTCAGTTTGATTTGATCTGGACGTGGATTGAACATTCCAACACAAACTAATCTTCACATTAATATGCTTTGACTTAGACCACATTAAAGTGTCATTTTTGTCCCCTTGTAGACTTTCCCTGTCTGAAGGGGAACCTTAAGTCATTTGGAGCCTATGTTTGGCTTTGTTTCAGGATTGACAAATGCTCGGTTCTATGAATCTTCACAGCAATGAACAAACTTAGTTGTCATACTAAGGAAAAAAATAAATCCATACAAAATACAGCAGCCACTACACTATGCTTTATATTGGAGAATTAGTGTTCAGGGTAGATTTATTTTTATTTTTGTCCCATTTAATCAGAAAACCTTTTTCCACATGCTTTTTGGCATGTGCCAAACTTCAAACAGGGATGTGATCAAAGTGATCTTTTTTCTTGTCCTGCTTCTATGAAGTTTAAATTTGTTCAGTCAATGACATACAGTTGTTGTGTGGACAGACGTGCACTTGAGCCGTAGATCTCTGCATCTCCTGCAAAGTTTTTATCGACATTTTATCTCCTTCTCTGTGTGAATTCTCTTCTGTTGCAGCCTGCAAATATTTACATGTTTTTATATCGCCAGGGAAATGAACAGTGTTCTGTAACAGCAGAATAGCTAGAATTACAACCATTTATGTTAAAATGGGTAACTGCTAGATGGAACGTTTAGGCTAGATTTTATTTAGGAATTTCAGAGTAAAGGAGCATTGAATACAAATGGAGGGTTATACTTTTCATTCTTTTTGTAATAATAAATGATGCAATGAATATTTCTTCTTCACAAAATCCCAATAACTTACATTGACGTTTGTACTAAAGTGCAACATTAAAAAAAATGTATAGGCATCACACCAGCTTAGTCTGTTTCGAAATTTGAAAATAGAGATGAACAAGACATTGCTGTTATTTATTTGTAGTAATGCTATCAATCAGATACCAGCACCAACTGACTACTCAGAAGAAAATCATGATGCCAGAGAGTATCTGAAGCCATAATATAGACACAATTTTAGTCTTTGCAGTTAGATTCACTGCCTGAGAGAGATTTGAATCACAGAGACAGGAACGACTTCAAGTAATTAATAGCCTATCAGTTATACGCAAAGCAATCGAAGAGGCAAAGTTTATGTTCACAATAAATGTTTTTAAATAAGCTCTTGTGCAGAAAAGCATCTAAAACCAAGTGACTCTTACTCTATATTTCCACCTATGTTTCTAAATATTTTAATGTACAAACGTAAAATTTTACTCAATAAGCATTATTTTCATCACATAAACTGCCAGGGAAAATAACTGACTATGCCACAGATGATTGCCAAACAGTAAACATAAAAACTAAGCACTGATGTATACCTGAGCTCCCCAGGTTTGACTACCCGCGTGAGTCAGAAGCCCAGCTGCCGTTTTGCTGAGCCTATAGCTGCATATGTGGGTGTGTGTTTATGTAAAAATCTCCAATGAGGTATAATACCGTCTAATAACAAGTAATAAGGGCAGTGTTGACCTTGTAATAGTTGGTTTCCTGCCAACCCGAGGGCTTGAAAGGCTGTCTTTGTGTAATATAGGCTGCTGTTTAAGCAGATCACTTGAAGGGTTAACTAAACCTAGACACCTAAAAGGACCTTTCAGTATCAGAGCAGTCAGGCACAATTTTGACAAGGAGAACATATACAGAGTGTGACAAGTTTTTAGCGACCGCTGTGCGAATCAAAGACGAAAACTAACGTACAAAATCCAACCCGTAAAGTATTTGAACCAGTCCCTGCTGTCAGTGTTTCCTTATAGGAAATGTATAACTTTTAACTTAGAGCTCTAAAACATCTTCAAAATGTGTTGAGATGTACTTTTATTTATTTATTTTTAACTCTGTGCTGTTTAAAGTGCTTGCAAGTCTTGTTTTTGAAATTACAATTCTTTAAAAAAGAAAATGAATGAAATACTTCAGTTTGTGTCACTAAGTGCTGGTATAAAACTGAAGACGTGAACATACTTTAAGTCATCAGAATGTAAAGAAAATGAAAAAAAAGAACAAGAAGAAGGAGAATATACACCAACTGATGATGATAAACCATCCTAACATCAGCATTTCTACAATACAAAAATATATTTTCATGAGTAAAATTGAGAGCTATATACAAGCAAAATGTGAGAAGCAAGCAAGAGACAGCTGAGGACACAGATGAAAGCTTGAAAACCCCAGTATCCTTGCAGCTTACATTTTAGAACAGTAAGGAATTAAAATAATAAGTATTAAGTATGGAGGAGGCAGTCTGACGAAACATCGTCTGAGCGCAGCGGCTTGGAGGAGCTACCCGGCACCCTGCGGAGGGACTTCAGGGGTCTGTGGTAAACCCAATCTGACTGTAAATCACTGCAGATGTGAACAACCACAAATAAAGAAAACCCTAACTACTCGGATGTATTTCTGCTCCGATACTGAGCAGCATTGGTACTCTGATGCCAGCAACCATAAGCAAACCCCCTTTTATAAACAGCTGCGTTCCCAGATAATTTCTTATGAGGAAGCCATGCAGTGATTATGCAAGTCAAACTTTCCTCTACAGAGGTATTAAAATTTCACTGCAAGTGGACTTCCTGCCATGCCACTTAAACTCTGTTGGTCCATCTGTAGTTAGTTTCATGTAAATAGTATGTTGTTATGCCCTATAAAGTCACTTCAAAATAATGCTACACATGTGGTGGAGGTTAATTTAAATACCCAGAAGGAACTTGTAGTCAAATCTTTTTTCCTGCATTGTCAGATCTTTCTTGAAAAAGAGGTTCTTAATTTCAATGGTAACTTCCAGGTTAAAAAAGGTTAAAATATTTAAATATATACAACAGTTTTGACATAAAAGGATAAAATGAGATGGTCTCATCATAAACATTTCTTAATGAACAGTATCATACGTGATAAGAATGTAGATTTTTGCACTGATAAATGTCAATTAGTGACATCTCAGAACCCTGAAATTGAGTGTTGTCAGGATTGTTACTTTTACAATTTTCTACACTGTTGGTCCAATTACAATTATCAGTAAATTAATATAAAATATTATAAAATGCAGCTACTGTACACAATAAAATTGTGCCTCTTTATGTAGTTGGTGTGTCCAATGGTTGCCTGTTTTAAAAGGAGTACATTTTTAGAAGTGATATTTGCATTCGAGGGCGGGGGTTGACTCCAGAGACATCAAGCTACCGCAGTTGCGTAAAGAAGGACTGCAAAGAAGTTGCACATATTTTACTGTCATTTCTAGTATTACCACATTAAATACCACAAAATACTATAGTACAATTTTAAGTCCTCTAGCCCATCCCTCACCACAGTAAAAAAAGAGAACTTTGTTCTCCACTGACTCTTTTCTTAAGCTATTGGGTGTGGCTGTGAGATGAAATGTGTTGTGCTGCCTTCTTTAAGTTTTGCATAGTTGCTTCCCTTAAATTCCAAAGTTCCCATTTTTTCATAGTCATGGAGCTAAAAGTGGTAAAAGAGAGATCGCTGTTGGTGGCTGATGATGAACCTGTCCTCTCTACTGGTTAGAGACCAGAGAACGTCCCCACGGCTTCGATACGATCAAAGAATTCTGCAATGTAAACACAGCTTCTGTGTCCCCGACTCTCCAAGAAGCTGTCTCATAAGCATTCACCTTATACTTATTAGAAAGATACTTGTATTTATAAATCAACTTGTTTTTCATCTCCAGCCAAAAACAGGGATGGAGTCCAAGATAATGCCAATACAGAGTCATCCATCGTCAATTCCAAGTACTTTCTGCTTTAGCTTGCATGACTCATACGACTCCTTTTTATATGAGAAAATTTCACTTTTCTACTTGGAAACACTGTGTCAAGGCAGATAGTGATTTATTTATTTCATACTGTCTCTAAAATATGAAATAAGCTTAATATATGTTGTTTTGTATTGTTAGTAATACATAAAGTTTGGCTACAGATGACGCAGGTTGCATCATAACAAGGAAAAGCAAGGTTGAGTTGCATTGTGATTTTTTTAGCTAAAGGTTAGATGCATCTACAGGACAACAGAACAGATGAATATTCTATTTAAAGAGGAAGGCAGCCTTGAAGCAGTGAACCTCAGAAGCAGAAATGTTCAAACACAATTTGCTGTTTGCTCTCCTGAGCTCACCTTTTCATTCTTCATCTGATTCCACTCTGGTGTCTCTATGGGCCAGATGCCACAAAGCTTTGCCTTAAGCCTAGAATATCCTTGAAAGAGAAGTGGGGAAGGCTTGTATCTACATTGCTCCCCCGTCCCAGGCACATTATGCTCTTTAGCTAAGAGCAGGTTTAGTAAAGTTTCCCCAGCACAGACCTGCCGTCGCATTAAGATAACTCGCATAATATTCACAGTCAATACGATGACAAAGAATCTCTGGGAATCACCAATGCTTTCGTTGGGCCTTGTGAATTGAGCTTGTTTGTCACAGATCATTGTTAAGAGGAAATAAAACCAACCTCAAACATTCTCTGTGTAAATCAACATAATTTAAAATCAGTATTTGCATGATGCAGTTTTAGGGGATTGTTGGTGTGATTTGGAAGGGCACCTAGCAAAGCAGATACCTGCAAATCAAACAGATTAAATGGTTACTTAGTTTTTGGGGAGATTATATTTTGTACACTGATTGATAATTCTAAGAAAAAATAAAGGCACTCATTAACCAGAACACACATGGCTTCAGAATAATATGATGAACCAGGAATTCAATCAGCTGTAATTTTACTCATGATTGCTATGTCCTTTGAAAAAGCATTTTTAAAATAACAGAGACTAACTTCAGCTTCTGTCTCCTGCTGTTGGGGTGTTTTCTTATTTTACATCAGAAGACGTGCCTGCGTTCAAAGAGATGTAAAAGTACTGCTGTATTTCGAATTACTATAAAAAGTTTTCAACCCCTCAGACCTCAGGCTTTTACAAACCAATCATGATTAACAAAATGTGTCTTTTTGACAAAAAAAAAAAATCACTTTAATGTTAGATTGAAAATGGATTTTAAGAAGTATTTCCAATTAAATGAAAATATGTAACATAAAAATGATAAGCCACTAAGTTTTTTTTTCTGCAGTGGCTTTCTCATTGTCACTCTCCCATCAGTCTTTGACTGGTGAAGAACCAGAAACAATTATCGTTCATACAGTCTCTCCTATCTTAGCTGCTGAAGGATGTTTCATCTTCATTATCCTTATGGATGAGCTGGTGGCCCCAGTCCCAGTCTCAAGTCTCCTTTCACAGCCACTCAGCTTGTGAGGACACACATGTTCCTAACATGTCTTCATGATGCATTTAACTGAACTCAAGAAAATGTGTAATGACTTAAAGATTTTTTTGTACCCATCCCCTGACTTGTACTTTTAAATAAACTTTTTTTTTTCTGATTTGATAGGAGTGTCTTTTTTTGTCATCATGCTGCAATGGTAGCCAGAAATTCTGATTAACCAATGAATGATCCTGCCAGATACGGGTATCTTTCTTCCACAATCACTGAACACACATTGACTGCATTCAGGTGATCTATATTCCACCCAGTGTGAGACTACCAGCACTAACTGGCTTGACCTCTGTTGAATTAAGCCAATCAAAAATTGTGATTTTGTATGTAATCACTTACATATTTCTATTTTTCATTATTTTGTAAAAATCGTTGTTCACTTTCATTTTTTAAAGCATATAGTGGAGTTTGTCTTGTCTCAAAGGCCACATTTTGTTGATTATTGATTTGTAAAAGCAATGCAAAGCATCTGAGAGGGTGAAAACCTTTCCTAGGATCTGAATCTCAGGATTTTCTCGGATTATGTGTCCTTATTAAGTATTTTAGGTCAGTTGACTCAACCATTAGGCACCTTATGAATTTTTTTTTTTTACAAACTTGGAGATAGAAAGTTATGATGAAGTGTAGAAAAGAATAAAGACATTTGCACACGTAGTTCTCTCTTTGGTAGAAAACGGATATTTGTTCTCTTAAAATTTGCAAAAAGCACTCACTCTGTACCATTCCTATGCAGTGCTCTACAATCAGTTTCTATTAGGCAAAAATTACAAGAAGCACACAGATAGTTAAACCGACCGAAACAGTTTAAAACTACACTAACACATACTTATCAAATACACACACATTCTTTGTGTCTCCTTCCTGTATTTGGGCGTCAGGCATATAATTGAGGGCTTAAAGTACAATGCGCTTCCCTTCTGTTAATCCTTCCTATGTTCAGGTCGCACACTGATCTGACAAACTATTCTCCACAGGTACACATCTGATTAGTGCTGTTGTGTGCATGCAGCCTTACAGCACAGGCAGATAAACAGAAAACAAGGAGAAGAGTGAAACAAGACGAGGATGAGGAGTGTAATGAAAGACAAAAGAAGACGTGGACAGGCTGGCCCATGAAATACTAGTGCAGAGTACAGGGAGACAGTTATGACAAAGTCAAGTAAGCTAATTACTGTTACATGTTTTGTTTAACTCAAAGAATAACTAACCAATCAGTTACTGACTACATCAGGTATTTTTATTTACTTCGACTTCATTTAAAACTGGATTGTTTTCAGTACAAATGATTTTGTACTGGAAATGTAAAATCCCTGTGCATCACCAAGTATGCTGATGGCAACACATGCTATGTCTTGTAGCAATATGTCCAGATAGGACATTTGGAAATTTCAATTATGTTTCGCTAGATTAATGTAGTTAATCATTTATTTTATCTTACCCTCAGGTGATTTAACACTTTAACCTGTTTTTTTTCTCCTCTATTCATTAACCTAAACTCATAAATCAGAGCTATTCAACTGTTAGCCTCAAGTTATCTGAAATACTGTGTTTGATTTGTTTTAAACAAGTAATTAAAAACATTCATTTATTTTATCTGAAATGTATGAAAGCCGGGAGACATTTTCCGGAAAAAATAAGTTGGAAGAACATGTCGAGCCTTTAAGAAAGTTATTAGAAAGAGTTTGGGAAATTTAGATGGAAAGCCTTTAATCCAAACCTCACTTTCTTTACTAAAAACAGAATTTACAGAAAATAATTAGAGGCTTGACATACTCACCAAAGGCCACATCTTTTCAGAGATTAAATTAATGAAATATATTATTCAAATCATGGTGAAAAACTGTGTGGATAATGATGTGGAAGTAGAACTTAGAAACCGTACATAGAAGTTGGGTCTCGAGGACGTTACATGCATTACAAAAAGGATTTTTCAGAACTGAAACAATGAAAATATTTTTAAAAGAGCTGTCTCAAATCACGGAAAGTTTTGGCCTAAAAGGTGAAAGCATCGACCTTGTTGCCAGTTAAGTGATCTCAAACAGAACCTAAACAAAATAAAAGACAGACGCACTCTGAATGAGGCACATATGCTGTTTGGTAATGAATGATAACGGTGCCAAGACTGCAACTTCCCACTGTCTTTTATGTTTAAAGAGCATTTTCATATGCCTTTCATCTTATAATCCTGTACATGCACACAAACGAGTTACCTTTGCTTCACCGGTGCCATCGATCAAACGATGGGGGGAAAAGAGCCAACAACCCGTGTGACACTGTGGCTGCTTGCCAGAGCTATTGCTGAACCACATTTAGGAGACAAGAAATAAAACGATTTAAACATGACTAATATGCTATAAATTATGATGGCTTCCAACAAACAAGGAAAAAAGCAGCACAAAAAGACAGAAAAATGAAGACGGTGACAAAAGGAGTAAATCAAAAGCACAGAAAGCATAATAAATATTAGGAATAAAAAGTGACTTTTAAGTATAAACAGATTTTGCATTTAGATACTCCAGTAACCTTCATGTAAGCTGGAATCCTACAGAGATAAAGACAGGGATGTTCTCTTGGAGCGTGGTCATCATGCTGGAATAAACCAAAGCAACAATAGGAGGTAAATGACAGGTCAAAGGTCATAGCCAGCAGGAGGAAATGGCATCAGCAGGAAGTATGAATAAACAGTGGGGGATAATCATCCAATACAAGCACTGACCTTGCAAGGGATTAGCAGCAGCTTTATCTGTCAAATATACAGATGTGGAAGAATGAGGGAGCGAATGACCTTCATGTCAGAAAGTTTGCGATTAAAAGTTTAACTGAAGCCGTAAACAACATGTTGTTACTAAGTTGGCATGATTTTTTTGGGTTGGGCCCAAAGTATTGGTATGACTGACTAGGTAAACTTGGCTAAAGAGAACCGGCAAGTCATGGTTAATAAAACAGATTACAAAATTAAATTGTATTATGAATATTAACAAATACATTACCTTTTATATTATTTCTGAATAGTTACGATTGAAATGCGCAAAATGGAAAACTTAATGAGGGCAATTATGGTTCCTATTATCTTATCTGACCTATTAGTACCACAAAGTAATATTTAATTCACTGTCATAAAAGATTAGGTGCATGCCAATAAATACTGCTGGAATTTTCAGATTTGTTCTTCATTTAAAGCACTACTATGACAGCCCATTTCCTGTTAAACCAAAACATTTAAATACACTACAGCATCAAAAAGACATAACATTTGACCTGACTGAAATTTTTCCATTTTTGGCAAGCTAGGACAATGATAATGATATTTATTAACTGAATGCCAGAATCATGACATAAATGTTCATTAATGTATTTGTTAGAAATGTATTTTAAATTAAGGTTTGCGTCAAACATTTTAGGCATCCTGCCAATTTTTGGCCCATTTTTCCTGACTAAAGTGATGCAACCAAGTCAGTTTTTGCTCATACACCTTTTCAGCTCTGACCACAATGTTTTCATTGGACTGAGCACAGGACTTTGTGTTGGCTACTCCACTTTGTGGCCACTTTGTTGTTCAGAGGCCCCTTTACGACTAGTTGAATGCTTACGGTTGTAGAATGCAGTTGGAAGACCCAGTTGTACCCACATCAACCATTGTGGACACTGACGATCTCTTACTAACTTCAGCCACCATCTTTTCAAGTCTTTTACTTTGTCCTGGGATTGATTCACAAATTTCACACCCAAATTTTTTCCTGTCTGGATCCTGTCTCCTTTCTGAGCAGTGCGATGGCTACATGTTCATGTGGCATTTATATTTGCTTATAATTGTTTGAACAAATGAATGCACACCTTCAGGCATCTGGAAACTATATGGGCTTTCTCTAATTATTTAAAGGCAACTGCAATTAGCTTTATATGCCAAATATGGCATGGAGTAGACATGCGCCTGGTTGTGTCAGAAGGGGCAGGAGCCGCCACTGACAGTGAGCCAGAATCGCCCTGAGGAACCCAGGCTAACTATAGCTGGGTATTTAAACTATTAAACACTCCCAGATCTGATCTCCATCATACATCAGCACCTTCTTAACCTGGAGGACAGCTCCATTCACACCTGAGAGAGATAAGTAGAGAGGGACAGCTTGGGAGAACAAGATGCCACGTGAAACTGAAGGCGGTGATGCACATGAAAATAAAATGAGACAACCACTGGGAGAAAAAGGATGCTGAACAGTTTACACCTGTCCATGGGCTGCAGCGGTGCTACTCTGAGGCGGTGGCACAGTGCATGTGATGGTGTCTCTGGAGAAAGACCTGTCATGTTCAGAGACATGCAATGGAACTAATAAGAAAAGTAGGAAAATGCAATGTCTCACTTTTACAAACAAATGCCTTATGGCCAGCAATAACAGGGACATCTTGATCACACTTCCACAGCTTGGTGTTATTGAGTCCCAGAGGCGCACTTAAAGCATGCCGTTATTACCAACTACAAGCCTGAGAGAAAGAGGAAGAGATTGTAGGACTGAGAGAGAGATTGAGCAAATTGATCCATTTTTATAAAAACTTCATAAACACAAACAGGGCCTGTTGTTACTAGAGCTGCTTCTTACCTGCAAGTGCGTACATTGCTGCTGGACAAGCTCACACACATTTATAAACACAGCCAAGCGCACAGATATATGTTTAAATAAAGATAAACACACACACTGAAGTCATTACAAACATTCTTCTTCGTGGTTTAGCCTGAAATAGCAGAGGCACGAGTATCATTTCCCAAAAGTTAAGCCAATGTGTGCGAGCTGTAATATGATAGTGTAAGTGGAAGAGGATATTAGCAAGCTCTAAAGTGCATCTTATAATAAATGTGTAGCGACTGTGTGTGTAATTGTGATCGAGGCTCGCCTGGCTGTAATCCCCAAAGTGAGGTTTGTGTGTTAGTCTGTACCCTGAGAGAGGAAAAAAGTGTGGCACAAGTAAAATGGTGGAAAGCATATAAGCCTGAAGCCTTCGCTGCTTAACCCCCCCACTCACTCACTTTTCTCCCCTATAAGGCAAACAGTGGATAGACCACAGGGCTTAGTGGCAAAAAGAGGAGTGGAGGACAATATATGGAAACTAATTCAATTTCTGCTTCTTTGCACTGCTCTCCTATCTGTAAATACCACCACAGGCTGATGTAAGGAAATGGAAATCTCAACACTATAAAGAATCTGCAGAGTGGAACCCTATGGATGTATTTATGTACTTGAGCAGCGATCGGGCAGTTAGGAGCCTCTGCATAGGTTCAAATCCAAACCTTTTAAGCTGTCTTTGCTCCCCCCCCCCCCACCTTCCCCTGTCACCCTCTCAGGTTTCCTACACATCATCTGATGAACTTTCCAAACTCACAGAAAAAGGGAAAGTGGTTATTAGTTATAAACGAAGACAAGATGATTTGCAGTTTCCATGTCGGGAGCCAAGGAAATATTTTTACAGAGGAAAAAAATCTTTATTTATTCTCTTTTTCTTACAAGAGTTTAAGTATTAAATAAGCTCTGACATTTGAAGCTATTTTTTATTTTTTGCTAAACATAAGGAAAGTGATTGTTGTTTCTGTGGCTGCTTTGGTCTGAGTTTTCAACTAATGGTGCGTAATAAATTAATTTCAATATTATGTGGACTGCGGTGGACTGGTGACCTGCCCAGTGTCTAACTCGCCTCTCAAACCTGTCTCAGTTAACAGGTTTGCAGTAATTATGTGAACTGAAGTCCTTGGTAAGAATTTCCCTATTCAATCGCAATTATTTGCTCAGGGTCATAATCAAAACATTTTTAAATGATCAGGATCGGGTTCCTGCATAAACCAATTCCAGATCCCACAAAATCTGGCCAGCTTTTGAAATTCTTTGGAATTACCACCTATTTTGGGGTTCATGACTTTATTGTCGATCATACTTAGTGTTTCCTGATCTAACAAATAAGTGTTTTTACTATAAATGTACATTTTTATTTTAACGACTTTCAGAGGAAGTTGCAACATTCACTGCTGTTGGAGTATCAAAGACTTTTCTCTGTGTTTGGCAGAGTGACAAGGAGCAACTGAAACGCAAACCTTATGATGTATAGAGCAAACGTTTTGGAGTTTATAAAGCAAGACAAATATTTCTGCAAGTTTTATCAATACACAATGAAACTATGACATTTACTTAACAGCAATATCAGTAAAAACCACAGACTTTATCAAATCCCAGCTTGCCGTTAAATTGAGGAATGCTCCAAATGATTAGAATGCTCCAACTGATTTCAGACAAATCAATCCTGCCCTATAAGTGAATACGTTTTTCGGAAACAGCAGAATGCACATGTATGATCTCTTTACAGTTTTGGACATTCATTTAGATAAAGTAATACCTAAATGAAATCATTTTAAATTAACGTCCTTATAGTTTTAATTTTCTGGGCAATGTCTCTATAAATATTTAGTTTGGTGTAATAAATAAAAATGGGCATAATAACTGATGATTTTTACCTCAAGTTCATGTCAGCATGCTTCAGAATGAGTGTGGTAGCTCTGCAGTCCAGCTTCAAACTCACCATATTATTTTGTGTCGTCCCTCAGGGCTCCGGCACTATCATTGATTTGCTGAGATAATAACAGTATATGAGCCTTTGCCCTTTCTGTGTCCAGCGTTTTACAGCATATGTTACACTTATGCTGCTCAAACTCACCATCTCCAATACGCCTCAAACTGTATACACACGCCTTATAAATTTTTCTGGATAATACTTTTTGTGTGTTACTGGCATATTGGTCATAAGGGTCATAATGATAATGGCGTGAGTCACTTATGGGCTTGGACTTTTCTGGTTTTATTGTTGTACTTAATGAAATTGAGGTCAGGTAGATTTTCCATGGGTTGCTCTCTTGCACACTTGTGATGGTTTCATGCTTTAGCATTTAAGATACGAAATGAAAACAATGACATTTACAATGATAAAGAGTTTGTAGCAATATTTGCATTACAGGGACGATACGATTGATTGAAGGTTATAAATTATTTTTGACATTCAATTTAGTATTCAAATGTTAATGATAATGTGTTTTATTAAATTTTCTGGAGATCTCCTTCCCTAACAGAAACAAACTTATTGGTTGAACACAATTCATTTTAAATCTAAATTTGACAATGCTTTGGGGTTAGCTGTACGTATTGAGATGCATTTTTTATTTTTGTCTGTCCTGCTAAGATTTCACACTCTGACTGCAGAGTTTGTTTGTTTCTTTTTGTAATGATAATCATATTGTATTACAAGATGTCCACACCAAGGACATTAGAAGCCATAATGTTTCGTACTGTTGAATGACCATGTTTCAAAAAGGTTCACAAACAGCCTAGTAAAGTCTTTCAAAATAATAGTGACCAACCATGACTTCTCAAAGACTAAAGACGCTCCTCCTTGGCATTGTGCTCATATACACCTGGGTGCCCTAGAGCAGAAAATTACCAATTCTTTTGTTTTTACAGATGCAATCACACTCGCTGATGATTGGTTAATCAAGTGCATTTGAATAGCGGCACCTGGCTCCAATTTATCTTCTTAATTTTTAATTAAAGCGGTGGTGGTATAGTCTGTGCACTGGGAATTTTTGCTTATTTCTGGAAATAATAATAAAAAATGTTCCATTGTACCCTCTTTTTTATGATATTCATGTATAGAAATAAATAAAGCTGTACTTTAATATTCTTCCATATATTTGCCTTTATTTATGTATTTATATTTGCCATGTCCTGACACGTTAACAGTAAATCTGAAAAGTAGCATACTGTCTTTTATTTCCCTTACTTTATTGAACAGATGTAATGATTTTGTGTCTTTGCATTCTAATACTAGAGCTTTGTTTTTGTACTGACACCTTGATGTTTGCCAGATGTTTAAGAAGCTGTTTAGTAGAAATAGTTTTTATATAAGAATTACTATTTAGATCCTATTTTAGATTTATTTTGTTCTAAAAGTAAAAGGCCAAGAAAGAAGATCACAAAATATGCACTCTTTCAAACCATTTTCACTCAATTGGAGTGAAAGTTATTGATAGCCTAAACCCTGTTAAAACAGATTACTGTAGCAACTTTTTTATACATTTCACTAATGCAGGTTTATTTGCAGCAGAGGAGAGATAAACAGGAGTTTTTGGATTGGTATAATAACTCGGTGTTCCCAGGCCTCAAACATTAACCTCAGCTTTCTGTTTTTACAGCAATGATGCTGCAACCAAAATAAAATCACTCCACATTCTGATGAAATATGTAAATGCCTAATAAATTAAGATCATTGCACAAACACACGCACAAACACACACACACTCACACACACCTCTTTGGTTAAGGCTATAAATCTATTAATCCAGAACGTTGGAAGGGTTGGAGATGTTTTTATGTGTACCTCAATCATGTAATCATGTAAATCACTCTAACACACTGTTTTAGTTGGGAGCATTGGGTTGCTCAGCTAGAAGAGCACACACACCCTGGCTGAAGCCCGTGACGTGGCTGTCCTGGGTTTGATTCCCAGTCTTGGGCCATTTGCTGCATGTCTTCTCCTTCCTTCTCCTCCCCATGTCCTTCACATTTACTGTTAAATAAAGGCCTCTTGAGCTTAAAAAAATCTTTAAAAATGTTTTTCAAACCCTAAAATATTGCTTTGATTGTAAGATACCTCTACAGATATCCAAAAGCCCAGGTTTGTGTTATAATATATATGTTGAAATGAAATTAAAATATAATAATGGAGTATTGAAAACAATCTGAATTGCTTAGCATGCGCTACTTCTACCAGGAAGGTTCAGACTAATTACAATAAAGTTCTGCCTCAACACCAGGGCAGATTTCTGAGTTGAAAGTTTGCCCCATAGTCTGTTTTGACCTGGCAGACCCAGTGGAAGCAGAGGGAAGCATAAAATCACACCAATTTCAGCAAAATGTTTTTGAAGTGGAAACACACATTTGGCCAAAAATTGACAAACAAAATAATCTGAACTAAACTCCCTGCACTCTCACATCTTGAGCAGCACTAAAACCGTTTCCAAAAGACAAAGGCCTTCCGCAGACTTGCTCTCTTCAGCAGCCCACATAAATCTGCTGTCCCGCTCTGTGCATTTTAATGAACTGCAGCTTCCTTATTTACCCTCTGAGTGGCAAACAGCGATAGTGAAATAACAAACAAGCTATTACACTATCTACATTTACATTCCATTATATGTGAGAAAACTGGGGGGAGGCTGTGGGGGACACAAATATGCTTGAAGAGAAATGGAGATGTGACAAAGACCAAAAAGGTATAGAGATATCCAGGCTAACACTTGTTTATGTAACATATAAATGCAGAAAGTGATAATCTAATTTTAGTCTTCATCGCTTTTTGTTAAAGCTACTATTCCAGCATGGGGTGACATTTTACAGATAGCGCGCTGGTCCTTATCGAGGGCGTTAAATGATATTGTGCTAAAGCTTCTGACATGAACATCTGTCCTACAAACAATACGGAATAATAAAAACAGAGCAGTGCCTTGAGGTTAAAAGCAAGCACAGTAACTCTTGAGGTTAGAGCGTATTCTGATGGCCTCATCAGACTATGTAAGGGACCATAATAATCACATGTCACTTTCATTGTCTGTAAAGTAGTTACTGTGCTGTTGCAGCTGCTTTTATGCTAAGTAACCTTACCTTATAAAAAGCAATATGATACTTCAGGGAGTAACTGGGTATCAATTTTCCCCAGCGGCAAGGAACATTAGTGTGAATACACAACAACCCACAGAAAGGGATCTAAACAAGTAAAGACACACACTTAAGTCAAGATGCACTCACAGGCTTACTTCATTCCTACAGTTTTGGGTGAAGGGGAGAGGCATGGAAGCCTCATCAATCAATGTTCAGTGCATTTAGAGTAAAAGCACATATGATAAAAGCAAGAGCTTTAGATGAAAAGAAAGAGGTACTAGAGAGGAAAAGAGAAGAAAAGGGGGTTCGGTCTTGGAACGGGAATGAAGTCAGGCGGCAGAAATATGCATGTGTGCAGCGGGTGGACATGTAGATTTGTGTTGACCACATGAGAGCTGTGAAGTTTATGATCAAATAAAAGGATCGGACGCTGAAAATTGAATGACAGCAATAATCCCACAAGCTCACAGATGGGTAAATACAGATGGACAAAACAATAAAATGCACAATCTGAGGGGCTCAATCCTTCTTATAAAATTACACAAGACAATCACAGCAGTCTGGATGATGGGCTGTCGCTGTTAGTTTTTTTTGTTTTTTTTTTATTTTATTAGGGTAAACATCGTTGCGACTTTTTATTTCTTTTTCAAAGATTTTTGATATTATATAGAAGTTGTATTTTATTTATGGCATAAAATATTGTTGTGTAAGGTCTTTGGAGTGAAAATCACCTCGCTGAAGATAATGAAATTGATGTATATAAAATTAATATGAATTAAAAGCTCTTTGAAACTTTTGAAAATCATGATCTCAGAATTTTGGTCAAACTTTCTCCTAATCTCAGAATTTTGCCCAAACTTTCTCATTTCAAGTACCTGCAGGCCAATGATTATTTGTGTATCTGCTAGAAGAATAAAGTAACTCTACAATCATTCAAGCAGCTTGATTTTTATATATGTATCACAATAAAGAAGAAAAGAAAGCTCTGTACATAATTATGTATCTACAACATACACCAGCTTTGCAACTTTGCCTCACCAAACAGAAAGGATAAAAAAGAAAAGTTTTGAGGTTGATTATGTTCAACATTCATGATCAACTATTCTTGTTTGTTATTCTGAGCAGCAAGATAATCTGCCGTTGGCACACAACACAGTTCCTACAAAGTCCTCTTCCATGATGTAACACACAATGAGCAAATTCAAATCCTATGTTTCCTGACAATTTGAAAGCTCAGAAGGATAAAAAAAATAGACCATTGCAGTAATTTATTGAGACTTCCTTTTGCCTGCCTCACGTTCTCAAGCAAATCTTCTGAATGTCTTGTTCTCTCACGCTCTCTTGAATTGAATGGACTGAAGATACTAAAGTGTGGCGCATTCACTGATTGGTAAAAGATTGGATTTTTGAATTATGACTAGTCGATCATTGCTCAGTGCATAACCACTCATCAGCTCCTTTCTTTATGCATATTGAAAATTGAATGTGTGATAAATGCCACAACAGCCGTGTCATCATCTTTTCTACATGAAAGAAGGTTTTTCAGTCGTTGCCAGTAAACTCTGACTTTGTGCCATAAAAATAATTAACATGAACATATCCCAGAATATTTTTTTCTTTTATAAAGAAGATGTAGTTGTTTTGTTGTAGTCTCAAATCGTGCTCTAATCAAAGCTGCTGTATTTTTTAATTAATGCATCCTAACAATACAGCATGGATTTTTTGCATTTCTGGATGGAGATCTCCTCCCACCTCACATTTTTTATAACTACCAAAACAAAAAAGAGAACATCAAATACACATCAATATATACTTTAAAAATGCATGAAGAACTGCAGACTCAGAGTTGGAAATATTAAATACCATTAGCACCGAAACATTGGACATGTCACAAAGGGAAAAAGAGGTTTACTTAAATCTATCCTGAGCCCTAAAATAAATCTTCCAACTTTGCTAATATATACCAGCTCTGCCTAAAGTCCTCCAAAAGCAGAGAAAAGCTTTCACTTTCCTTCCTCTCTCCTGGCACAAAATCTCCCACAGGTGTTTCACTTGGTCTTGCATTTCGAAAATGTACACAGGAGACGAGGACTAAGAATGCAAAGGATCACACAGGGCTGTGTGGGTGAAGGAGGAGGATTTCCATATGTAAGGAGCAGCAGCACCAAGGTCTCTGTTTTTGTATCTGGATAAAGCAGGTGGGCTCCAGGTGACAAGATAAGGGCAGCCAGATACACACATACACAGAATACAGAAGCAAATGGATTCATGTTAATGCAAATCACGCACTGAGAACAAAAGGAGGCTAACAGACAACTGGAGCGAGAGTGAAAGGAGACCAGGGTGCATCACTGTCTATCAGGACACAGAGCGGGTTGGTCACTGAGGAGGAAAACGGTGGTAAAGAGATCCGATTA
Source organism: Micropoecilia bifurca (assembly GCA_903067075.1). Lineage (NCBI taxonomy): Eukaryota > Metazoa > Chordata > Actinopteri > Cyprinodontiformes > Poeciliidae > Micropoecilia > Micropoecilia bifurca. The sequence continues at coordinate 20,932 of CAEGAF010151330.1, forward strand.
ACAACAGCAGAGAAGGTGAGAGAGTTTTCTCATCGGGATCAGTTTTCAATGTTATAGTGATTCTGTTATCTCTGCCAGAGAAACAACCCACGATACCACCATCCATTCAACAGAGACACTCTGAAAATAAGCTATTTGTATAGTGCAGGTAGCTGGTTTTGGCTTTGTGGGAGATAAAATAAGATTTAAATGGTACTTCTTTTTAACATGGTTTTAATAATCTAAGGGAACATTAAACTTTTTGTTTTTGCGAACCTGAATATTTTTAGATAAAACTAATAACTGTAATATGGAAGTGAAATATGTACTGTATGCGTTGGAGAGTGTCTTTGCAGCCGTGAGAGTAATGAGTGAGTGTACATGAGGATGTTCTTAAACTAAAGAGGTCCTGGCACTCAAGTGTCCACTTTTAGAGAAATTACTTGAATTTTCTAAATAACATTTGGTCAAAGGGTGAAATTGAATACATTCTATAATAACAATTCAGGATTCATGCATCTTGTTGACCAATTACTTTATAGAGTGAAGTGAATCACTCCTTATATCTCTCAGCAAGCATTGCTAAACAGGCCTTAGTTTATATATTAGCAATTAACAACAATATGCAATTGTATTTTAGTTTGAAAATGTGGAGCTTCCATATGCTTAAAATCCTATCCATGATAAGATAATGACACCTTGTTGAGATTTGACTGCATATTATGTGCACTTTTGTGCTGTTTCCACTTTCTAACGTTTCCCTTCATAATAGACGTTAGAAGCAGCCTGGTCATCAGTAATTCAGTATTAAAGGTGACAAGATAAAAGTAGCATTCCTGCTAGAAGTTCATTAATTAATAAACTTATTGCTCTCACAGACCTTCTCTTTGAAGAATAAATTATAAGTGGGCCTTCATGGCAGAACCTCCTTGCACACATATTCCTAAATGATAGCATTTAGATGCCATCATGTTGACTGGTTCATGGTTCATCTGTAGTTGACCAATCATCCATCCACACAAAAGGTGCAGTTACAAGATTATGTTTTCACCCAGGCAGCCAAAAAACACATCATCTAGGTGTTTCCCTACTCTTTTTCTGGTTTCTTGGATGTTTCTGCAGAATTACCATAACTTCTCCATGTATGAGAGGTTTCTGCGCCTCCTCCAGACTTTCAGTTTTGTGGTGGAGGAGAAATATTATCAGTATTTTTGTTGGTTTATAAACATCAAGAGAAGATGCAGGTGAAAGGGGTTTGTGTACAGTGCACCTACGCACGCCGTCTGTGGTTCGTCTCTTTAACCAGACGTTGTGTTTCGTGTGCGTACCTCAAAGAGAGCGGTCAGGAAATTGTCCAGGCAACATTTTCAAGGTGTTTGTTTTACTGATCACTATGAGCGGAATACACTGAATCTTTAAAGCCTGAAATAGTTTATGAGTCATGCTCTGAGTATTGTAAAATTATAAACCATAAGCAACTGATTTCACTTTTTAGTCCTCCTTCCCCTTTCCTTTGCTTTCTGCTCAATTCAATACAGGAATTCTTCCTGACAGTGTAAGAAATACACATTAGTTTTCAATCAATGTAGCAATCATTCTCTGATGAGTAGAAACCTGCCACCACAATCTAAAATAGAATGTGCTTCTCTCCAGGAACCCGATTCCATGTCTAGCGCAATGTATACTGGTTTGTATCTGCAACAGGCTCGAGCGCTGTGAAAGAGTTTGTTCTTTTTAGAGCATGAATTGTTTCAGTTTAGACTCTTGAAAACAAACAAGAACTGGTTCCAAAAGAATGACAATAACTTCCACTTCCGCACTCCCACCCTGGTGTAGCTATGCTTGCACTGTAGACTGCAACATGCGAGTCTGGACAGTCCACCTTAAAACTGTCTGAACACCAAGAAAATCTGATTACTCACTTACCACTGATGACACCATTTTAATTCATGCATCCGGAATGTCCACAGCTTGATAAAGGACCACCACAATCTCATTAGAAAAGTTTTGTGCATGCTCAAAACAAAAGTAGAGTTCTAAGTCTTATAAGATAGAAACCACACATAGTTCTTGATGCAGCCTAGAGAACCTCTCCATGACCCAATAAAGGCCATCTATGTCTACAGTTGGGCTTACATAGTAGATGTTGAGCAAAATCTCAGTAGTGTTACCAATGGTCATGTAACACAAATGGTTAAGTGGTGTTACTCACATGATATAAATGTTCAGTGTACGCTATTGTGTCTTTTACAGAACTGCTTACACAAGTGCTCCAATCTTTACTTTTTCCACTTGCAATTCCTATATTAAATACAATAATTCTTGAAAACAATCCATACAAAGAAACAAAATATAGATACTGGCTCCATCTTTTAAAATCTGCATTTTCTGATGTCTATCTGTCCTAAATGCGCTTATGAAAAAAGGCAAAGAAGTAAAATCTGGAAGCAAAAAAAAAGAAGAAAAAAAAACAAACACACAAAAAAAACAGAACACTCAAACATAAGAGGCTTGCGGACATCTCAAATGCACTCAGAGAGGCCATTAATAAAAATAATTACCACAGTAGATGGGCGGAAAAAAACATGGGCCAGTGAGGCAGATGTAAAATCTCATTTCTGTTATTTAATTTAGCAGAAGCAGAAGCAGGAAACCAACCAATCAATGAGTTGGAGCATAGAGCTCAACCAGAAGACATCTTTACTCTTGAAGGACAAGCATACACACAAACACAAACAGATTCCAACCCAATCAGTGGCCAGAGAGGGCCAAAGGGGTCATTAGCAAAGGAAGAAGATCAGATATCAGCAATTCATCATGGTCAAACTGACCAGAGATGCTCAAACAAACGAGGATGTGTAATGAGGTGGTTGTGTACATTCCTGCTGTAATGTACTTTAGGGATCTTTAAGTCATTAATCAAACTCCAGCAAAAAACACACCCACACAACACTTTATACTCTTGGAGGCACAGTTAAAGCGCTGGTTCAGAGAGGTCAAGGTGCTAAATATTGGTGTAACTCAGGGAAGTTTCCAACAATACTGCAGCTCATCAAGCAGGAAACTCTTTAGAGCTAACTCTGTGCAACACACATGACAAATTCAAAACATCCTGGGGGAAACTTGACACAATTAGAGTCAGACATGAAAGTTTTCGAAGAAAAGAGAAAAACACAATTAGCATAGTGAATGTAAAAAGACGCAGAGCAGCCGCGAGTCCGTCCAAAGGTAATGAAGGTCAGAGAGAGAAACAAATGGCTGGAGATGTTGAAACTTTGAGAGAAAAGTAAACTGAAAGAGACTTGACTAATAGGCAAATTTTATATAACACATTATTTAGTAATATATAACGCTGTGGTTCTTTAAAATGGCAGCCCGTTTTTATTGCTTTTATTTAGCTATGCACTCAATTTTACATGATGCAGGACACAGACCTCTTGTGGTTCAATTAAAGGCAAAGTAACAAACCTACAGTGGAGTTTCAGCCATGTCATTTTAACAGAAATCAGCATTCTAACAACTGCAAACAATTCACACTCACAATCTTTTTGTAGTGCACTCTCATGGCAAAAAGGCTAAAACTAGACAGAGTTGAATTAAAGTATGATAGATACAAAGGGTATTTTGACCTGGAAAAGATTCTAAGTTTTGCTAAAGTACGGTAGGTACCAAAAACAGCAGCTGGCTTCACAGTGTCGTAGAATTTGTAGAGTGCACATTACCACAGCTGAATAGATTAATATTACTGCACAAAGAACCACATATTTCACGCATGCTGTAATAGTCAGCAGTGTGATCCTAATTCTTCAGCACTGAAGAACTCCAACTGTGTATTGTGCTGCATCTGATGAAAGGCTTGAATATTCAGCAAGACATATGGCTGAATGGCATCAAGCAGAGGAGCAAAGGTAGTGTAAACACAATGAAAAGAGAAGAGGATGCTAGGGGGATATACAAGCTGCCAGCGCGAGTGTTGCAAAGGGGGGGAAAAAACATGTATATCTTCTGTCAGACAATGCAAACACCTCTAATCCACAAACAGAAGCAAATGCAAAGAAATCCTGCCTGGAGCAGTAGTGATTCTGTGCTGCAAAATTCTGCCTTAGAGTTCAGAAACCATCGCATCTGCGACTAAAATGAGTAATTCTGCCAGTTCCATTCAAGAACTATTTCCTGGAAGGTAAACGTCAATACCAAGATGCTCATCTATGCTATGAGCGGCAATAAGAGGCCTTACTTCCTTCTGTGTGAAACTTTTCATTATGTTTTTACTGTTTGCAAGTCTCATAAGAGCCGAACCATAAAAGCCAAATGACTGCACTGTTGAGAATGTGGGCAATGATGGTTATGATTATAACGTTGGAGGTTGACTGCAACAAAAAGTCTCCTACCGTGGTCTGTGATTTTACAAGACACCAGATAGAGCTCCTTCAGACTCCTGCCTTCCTTGGCGATGATTTCCACACACCTGCAGAGACACAGAAACGCAGCACATGTTTAAAATTTCACCTCAAGTGTGTGTCTTTTATTTGCATGCATCTCTGATTGGCAGATTTCACTTCCTATAATGAGAATAAGGCGGCGCATACTCGGTTTGCCTGCAAGAACATTTCTGCCATTCATTGCGACAGAAAACTCACGACCACAATTTTTCAGAAATGGCAGGGCCATTCAAACTCATGATTGTTACTTGAGCTAAACCAATTATTCCTTTGTCCTTTGAAGGTGAAGGTCCAGGTTCAAGTATTTTGCAGCCTTTAAATTTAAATGTTTTCTGATTGGGATGTATTTCACTACACCCATCGTCACATGTCGTCCTCTCCTGGCTTAAAAACAAACATCTGTACAGTAAGATGCTGCCATGCTTCACTTTACATTTAAGGTAATTTGCAATCTGAGCTGTCTGTCTCAAATGTTTTGGTATGCAGGTCAAACATACCAAAACTGAGCCAAGCAACTTTTTCTTTATGCATGATGCGTCTCCTAAAAGACTTGTATCAAATTGCAAGGATTCCTTTCAAATGTGGCTTTCCATACAGATCATATTTGAGGAGGACCTAACAGTTATTGTGTTGACACATTCTCCCACCTAAGCTGTAGATCGCTGAGGCTCCTCATGAATTATAAGCCTCCTGGTTTTTTGTAATGTTTTAATAGGTTTGCAGCTTCAAAGGATTTCATTTAGGGGTATGAGACTGACAAGTATTTACAATTAAAAAAATCCTCTGTGTGAATAATCTCAAGATTGTGAGATGAGAAAACATAGATAGTTATGCAGGGAACATTCACATTGAGAAGTTCTTCCGTTGAGGAACACACTTCTTTGCAAGTGGGATTACACCGGCGTAAAGGTTAAACAGTACAGCCGCAGGGTCAAATCTGCTCGCACATTCTGCCTTCATTTATTTTACCATACATTAATAATTAAACACCTGGTTTGATGAAAGAAGCAAGCACCAACAAAGCAGGATTGTTGTGCGCATGAGTACGCACACACATCTACGGCTTTGCAGGCTTGCTCACTTCAAAGAGGTATATCTGGATTCATCCCACTGCCTGGGCCCAGAGGACCAGCAGAGTGTGTGTGCATGTGTGAGAGAGGAAGGATACGCAGGGGAGGCCTGAAGGCAAGATCAGAGTATCTGTATCAAATGATTCTCTTTAAATGCCTGTAATGAGAGGAGTGCATGCAACAACTAGATTTTGATCTTTGCATTTGACCCATTAACCTTCAAGAGAAACGGTTTTGATCTCATCACTGGTGTGGTACCATGAAAATTAACGATACAGAAAGACAGGAACACACGCAGGCATGCTGCGTGGCTCTTGGCGTGTTTGGCTCTCTGCTGCCTATGAGCTTCATGTCAAGGGGAAACATGGAAACAATTTTTAAGTATTTCTTGTGGCACGTTGTTCTGGGATGCAGCAGAAAACTGACGGTTGAGGTTATATTTGCTCCAAAACAGCTGGCTTATGCCGAACCGAGCTCAAAAAACTGTGAGAGTTTGTGGGCTTTTGTTTCTTTCATGCTGTTTATCCTGCATTGTCTCTCTCTAGCAAACACAAGTGAAAATAGGATTCGGATCAACTAGGGAATTCTGTGTGACAAAACTTCTGGAAAGTCTGATTGGTGAGTTTTTTGTTTGTTTTTTGTGGGTGGTTTTTGCCCCAGGATTCACTTAAAGTGGTACGATACAGGATGTCACTTGAGGTGTGATATATGACACTAAAGGATCAAGAAGGAAGAGACGCAAGTGACAGAAAAGTTGAAATGTGCGGTGTAACGCAGAAAAAAAATCCAAGTGACTGAATGCAGCCGAAGTTGTTAAAATGTGCCCCGGCCTGTCTGCTTTAGTTCACTGGACTGCATCTCTTATTTTGCCTTTTCTATCACATTTTTCTTCCAGCGGTCCTGTGAGCCTCTCCGTGTTATCAGGTTGTCCTTTTTCCACTTTGTCACTTCTCTCTCCCACCCCTTATTTATTTTTTGTCCAAATCTAACTTTTTTTCAAACTAAATCCTCCTATTCTCCATCTGTCGCCCCCCACTGGATCATATATATATATATTAAAAAAAGGCTCCAATCCAAATAGAAAAGAGGACTTGTTGCAATTGGTCACTCCTGGTCCAGCCTTGAGCTGCCGCCAGCCTTAGATTAGATTGAGTTAAGCCTCGAGGATCACAATATCATGCCGAGTGTCCTGAGGCTGGAGCATTAGAACTGCTAATGAATGAATGCCCTGGGAAGAGCCAGTGAGGAAACAGATAAAAAAGAAAGGAGCGATTCAGGGATGCTGCGACAAAGGCGGAGCGCATCCTCTGGGAGCTTGTTACACTGCGCCCAGGTCCCCAGGGTGAGAGCAAAAGCAATTAGATCAGACATCAATGAATGAAGGAGGGAGCAGGGAGAGACTGAGAGCAACTACAGCAGGAAGCACAGTGAGTAGGAATCTCTATATAGAATCAGGGCGGATGCATCACAGGAGACTTATGGCGCAAAAGAAAGGAGGAAAAAGGAGATGAGGGTGGTGCAGAGGGAAATGAGAAAGATGGGAAAGAGGTGTGGGGGCTGGCAGCTGAGGCTTGGTGTGCACCACATGAAAAAACGTCACGATTCAAGAACGTGAACCCCAAAAGGTCTAACCGACATAAATTAGAGATCTGATCACTTTCAATAATGTACGCAGCGTCTAACAAAAGCCCAACTTGAATCTAGAGTGCATCCTCACCATTTCTAAGTTAGGCCTCTTTGCTAAGCTTCAGTAGAATCTACCAGTGTGGCGAGAAGAAGGTGAAAAGAAGAAGAGAAAATGTGTTATTTATTTGAACTTGAACTGGGTCCAGTTGTTTTGCTCTTTGGTCTTAACCCACTGAGCATTGGCAAAGTCAACCACAGAAAGTTGATATGTACAAAGAGGAATTATTCTTCTTCACTGTCTGACATTAAATCCTAAACATTTTAGATCACTTAGGATTAACAACAGTATTTTTACTGCCTCACTCACACACATCTTTTCTAACTGTCTGCAATGTTCTGATGTGATTAGGGTCACTGACCATTTAGAAGACTGATTGGATCCAACCTTTAACTTCTTACCTGTTTTTTCTAACCTATCTATACCATTTAGACATTATATTCTTTTCTGATTAAACCATCCAGTTTGTGAATGCAACAGTCGTTCTAGCAGTAAATCACCCACATGACATAAGATTGATATCTCCTCCTTTTTATTTTGCTTCTGGAGTTATGGTTTCTTCCTTGGACAATCTGGCACAAATGATGCTTTGGGGTGGCTG
>CAEGAF010151333.1:0-39279 GCA_903067075.1 Micropoecilia bifurca
ATTTTTAAGGTCTGTTCTCTACACTGTGAAATAGCTAAAAATACAAACGTATCTGAAATATGCATAAGTTCTGGATGCCATTGTTATGGAGAGCTGCAGCTAACCTTTTTCTGGACATCTTTAGCCAAGGGAAATGCTGGGCTGGATCCTTAACGATCCCTAAATATGTTTTGAAAGTCGTTTTTTTCTCATGAAAGTCTGTGTTTTTGAGGTGTAAACAAAGAAGAAAATGTATTTTTTCATGAAATATATCGATGTTATTGTGGACAGAATGCAAGTAATCATTATATTTCAAGATAAACAAATGCAACAAAAACATTTGTTTAGATGAATTTAACTAACTTTTGGTCAATACATCTGGACATAAATCTTAGAGAAACAACAAACTTTAGGACATTCATAATAGTTTGGAAAGGTAAATTAAAATAAATAACACCCTACTGATTAAATGTCTGTAAAATATGAAATTGTATCTTCTGTTTTTAGTTGTGAGTTTTATATGATAATTTGACATTTTTTATTATACCAGTTGATTACTTTAGTTAGTGTGAAATTATGCTAAAAAGAAATCAAATGTTGCATTTGGAACGGAACTAAACATTTATTACAGAGGATGCATGAAAGAAACTGAGATGAAAGGAAACTTTGAATTTTAACAACAAATGACACACAATGTAATTTCTTGCAACAATAAAAAAAAAACTTGTCTATAAACCAGACTGAACTGGCTGAAGCCAGAACTCGTCTGAAGTTCTGCTATTTTAAAAACAGACAGAAAAAAATACTTTTTACTTAAATCTAAGTAGGTTGTTAGTTAAGAGTGACTCCTACAAAACTGCTGCAAGTAGTCGGTGCACAAAAAATGGGTGTACTTGTGGCTTAGCATTGATGTTGTCCTCAGGACTTCAGTCGCCCTTTAGCTACACAAGGCTAGTGAAAGATGGGCCATCAATTATTTATAAGGTAGGGATACGAGGAGAGATAAGAGATGTACATTGGGGAGAAGAACAGAGGAGAGACAAGACGAGGAAGAGAGAGGGAGTGAAGGAAGGAAGATGAGGGCAGCTGAAAAAATAAACAGCCAAATGAGGGATGAGCCAAGAAGGAATGACTGGGAGTGTATCTAAAAACACTTTGAAGGGAAGATGATGCAGTAATACAACTGCTTTAGTCTAGATTGCAGAAGAAGTATTAGCAGCACAAAGACTGTACAATATGACTACAAGGAACACAAGGCAGTGTCTTCTGAGGAGAGGAAATAGCATAAAGAAAAATGCCTCAATTTAGTTGCTTCCTCCAAACAGTGGATATCCATTACCTGTGTCACAGATGTCGAGAACAGACAGCATAAGAATTGCAGAGAGGCAGATAAATGGAGCTAAAAAAAGAGAAAATTCTATGATAATAGTCCCTGTAGGGCTCGTATGGCCACATTATTTCAGTCTAAGAAGCCAAACTGCATAAAACATGACACATTTCATCTCCAGGAGTCATGGTACTTAAAGGAAAGAAAGAGACAGAGTTTTGTTTTTACTGATTTATCGTTTCCTGCCTGTAAAGTGGAGTGTTTCCCTGAGTCAAACAGTTTGATGTAAAGTGGGGAAAATGCGCATTTCATGGTAATCCATGCATATGAACTAATTAAAAAGCACACAAGATTATAAATAAACTTGCACATAACGAAATATCACAGAGAATAAGTAAGAAACACACGCAGTACAGCAGCTGAATGGAAAAACTGAAGTAGCTGAAATCTGTCATTTTCAAAGCAATCCTGCTCCTTTCAGTGCTAATTAATATCTGCTAGTTTATAGTTTGAATTCATGGCCTGTAAAAAGGTTTCTTGTTACCAAGACGCTACATAAGAAGCATTTTGGCAGAAAAGAGTCCTCTCAAGAGTTTCTAAATCTGATTGTAGCAATTTACTGATGGTATATTTCTAAAATGAGTGCTGCAGAGAGCAATGTTTAGACCACAGAAGTGGAACTCCAGTCCTTGAGGACAGGCGTCCTGCTACTTTTAGATGTGTCTCGGTGTCAAAACACCTGAAACCAATAATTAGGTAATTAACGGACTCTAAAGCAGTGTTTCCCAACACTGGTCCTCAAGGCACACAGCTCTGCATGTCCCCCTGCTTCTGCACGTCCAATTTCAATAGATGGCTGGTTAACATGCTCTTTCTGAACTGCAATAATTTGAATCAAGTGTGTTAAAGCAGGGAAACATCTAAAACATCCAGGGCAGTACGCCTGGAAGAGCAGGGTAAAACACCCCCACTGCTCTATGTAACTTAAGTGAATGTGAAGGGGATTCAATGCTTTTAAGTGTGTTGGATTTGGGACACCTCAAAAAGTTGAAGGACACCAGCCGTCGAGGGCTGGAGACCAAACTCGAGGAGAAAATAGAACATTTAATCAACCAAGTGCGCCAAGATTCCAGACAGAGAGATAAAGCAAATTAAGAGCAAACCTTGTCTATGAACCATTGGCCACTTGCAGAGACCTTCAAAGAGATCTGGATTTAGCAGGTAAAGTTTTTCCATTAAAACAAGACAATGAATGGAATGAAAATCTGTCTGCGCGCTCTGTTGAGAAAGACTCCACTGCTTAAGAAAAAAAATGGTGAAGCTCATTTAAAGGTTACTGCTGATCATTTGGACAAGGCAATGAAATACTGGTAATAAAATAATAATAATACAATCTGGTCAGATGAAAGAGGAATAGCACTGCAAGTCAACCCAGAAGGACCAAACAGCAAAGCTGTTTTTCAGCACATACTGGAAGAGAGGAAGCTGAAGGAAGGAAGACATGAGAAGTTTACTGGGAACATCTTTAAAACAATCTGAAGATGAAACAAGTGACGAGATTTCATCCAGACAATGATCCCAAACACAAAACCAAGGAATCTCTCAAAAGCAAAGCTGCATGAATAGTCCAAAGACTTTAGTCAAAATACGAGTCTATTGAAAGTATCAAAGAACAGAATGTGTAAGATGCTCTAATCAGATTTTTATAGGAGTCAAAATCACAACCGAACAACGCATGTGGCTACTTTATATTACAGTAAGCCTGTTTAATACTGATTCCCTGTCTTATGTAAATGTATTTTAAATAACATATTCATTGGTTATTTCCCATTTTGATATGTGTGGATTACTTGGGATGTTGCTAACATCACAGGCTAATTTGATGTCAATAGACTCACTTGAAATACATTTGCTGCAAGAACATTGTGTTCAACACTTATTTCCGCCTGCTCAGAATCATACCAAGTGAAATATGAAAAACAAAAACAAAACAAATAAAAGCAACAGAAACAGAAAAGCAACAGAAATATGTACCGCTAGTCTGTCCCCCAGTCTGCCTATTGGCAAGACTTGATTTCCTGCAAATGGTACCGTTTTATCTTTCTGCTGAGCGAGCCGACATTAAACTCCCTAGACATCGAACCAATTTGAACCAAAGTCAATGTTTTTCAAGGGCGTTCTTTTGGACTTTGCACAGACTCTTTGCTTTCCTCGGGTTACAACAAAAGCCTAACCCTTAATCGAAGGTATGCAGGATCGGGGTTTTATCCTTTCGAAGAATGAACATTTGTCGTTCCGTTGCCTCAAGACAGATTGTTCAATATCTGTAAATTTAGACAAGTCTTCTCCTAAATAATCCCCTCAAGAGCCTAGTCTTAAATTTGTACAGATAATAAACGAGGCAAGCAAGTGCCAAGGTTTAAGGGCCTCTTTCTCTGACTTTTAATTCTTTACTCTGGGGCAGCAATAACATACGTTAATTATTAAAGCACTTGGTTCTCCCCTTTTAGAGACTAATCTCAGTCCTTAGTCGGGGCGAATCAATTGCAATTCAAACTCTTTTCCTTCCACTCCTTCTAATCAGTGGCTGATTAACACTTGGCATACTTGGTAAACTTGAGTACACAATCAATGTCACTAACAGGAAGAAGCGGTAAGCCAGCGGAATCAAGGCTTTAAGGAATAATACCTGTGAGGATTCATCCATGAAAGTATCATGCATGTCAGACAGTTGCAAAACGTCAAGACTCATAATCTAAGAAACTTTGGGATTCAGGATTTTACATGTTTAGTAAAGCCAAAAACTTGACAAAGATTACTATGTCTTAATGTTGACACTCCAGAAATCTGTGTGAAGAAGGAAAAGGTTTGAATGTGCAGCAGAAATTCTCTTAAAGTTTTTCGCCTGCAGCTATTGGCATCAACAGGTGGATCTCGCTGTCATCGTGTGGCTTTAGTCTGTCAGCTGTTCAACATCAAAGCAGATCTATTTCTATCCTTTGACGTTTCATCAACCTTTTAGCTGCCGCTGTTTCAGTGTTTGATGCTAAGAATGAGTCATGATGAAAACAAAATAAGTTCAAACCCCAGGGGACAGTGTCTCAGAGTCTACTTGGTTATTACTGAGATGGTGGTTTTATTTGGAAAATCCACAAATGACATCCATGAATGACAGGGGACGGCTTTCATATTCAGCAAATGTTCAAAGACATGACTCAAGACTGTCGTCCACAGATGGAGAGAAATATTATTTTTAGAGGTTCTCGGTTCAATCCTATTAATTTATGTTATGCAAGTTATCTGTCTTCTTAAAATTGGCAAAATATCCTTAACATTAACATCCATAATTAAGTGATAAAGCAGAACTGCTGTTTGTGGTTTTTCTAATTGATGCAAAAAGTCAATTATACATACATACACACACACACACATGCACACACATGTATACGCATGTATGTGCATATATGTATGTATATACAGAGACAAAGAGAGAGACGACTAGACAGTAAGAGAGGGAAAGAGAGAAAAGTTTGGTTGCACAAGTAAAATGTTCACTTTTGACCACACAGACAACTGAGAAAATTGCTAACTGAATTTTCTCAGCCCAAGGTTTTCATGTTATTCCCACCTCCTGACAAAGTGATGCAAACAAAGTGTTGAGAAGCTGTTTGCTGTCTAAATTTAGAGAGAAAGTGTAAAAAATGTCTCTTAAAGATTGGAAAGAAAATAAATCTGTTGATTTAAATTAGTTTGTGTGCTATATTCCTGTCTCATCCTTTCACACAATAGAAACATGAACACAAGACTGCAATTTATAGACTTTTAAAACCTTTTCATTATCAGAAGTATGAAACAATATGAAAAGTTAAAGTATTGATGCTAGCTGTACATAAGATATTGATGTAGGTCTTACAAAACAAAATCCAATTTATGTTTCCACCTTACATTGCTCTAAATTGCTCTCTGTGCTGTCAATTGCTTGCTATGTTGTCCCAAAATGCCAACTAAAATCTAAAAGCATCTACAATAATCTAACACCTGCTGTTAAAGTGGGAGAAAGAATTAGATTTGCTCACTTAAAAAGAAATAAACAGTCTCTCATTGCTATGGTAGTTTAATTTTGATAAAGACAGATGGCATACTGGCTAAAACAATCCACAATAACACTCATCATACATAGACGACATTAGTTACAAACTGATTAGCATGAATGAAATAAGTATTTAACTTGGATAGAATTCTCCTTTCATAGACTGGTTGGTTGCTTGTGTGGGAAAAAGATTGCATGATTAGTTTTATCTAAATGCAGACAACCCCAGTCTCAACCCATTGTACATACAGAGCACAGGATCAGTTTCTTCTATTCCAACCTCTCCAGCACAAGCATAAGAAAGACCACAGAGCTGTTATAGGATGCTGGGAACAAGATAATGGATCTGCACAAAGCCGAAATGGGCTACAAAACCATCAGCAAAAAGATTGGTTAGAGAGCGATAAATGTTGGTGTGATTATTTGAAAAGGGTCAGGAATATAAAATTATTGGTCTGGAGCTTCATAGAGGATCTTGGTTAATGGAATGAGGAAGGTCATGAGAAAAGTGAGGGATAAACACAGAAGGAGATTACTGATGATGGTAAAGCAGTTGGGATGATGGTCAACACCTTTTAGTAGAACAACATGGCGTTGTGGATTGAAATATTGCAGCAAGACGAACACAAAGTTCATCTTTCTGCTTTTCTTCAGGCTCTCAGTAGACATCTAAAGGTCACAGTGAAGACCAAGTCATTGCCATCAACTCAACATGCTGTTTTTGAAGGAAAAGAAAACCTGAGTGTGAACTACAAAACAAAAATCTCAAAAGTCATGTACAAAGGGTGAAAGGACTCAATGAAGAGATCAGTGGATTGGCCAAAGAAAAATCACATTTAATAAAAAAAGATCAAGTATACATTGCTCAGATGGACCATTCAGTTCAATTTCTAATCACTTACTTTATAAAGCAACAATTAACCAACATATTAAAAGACTTGACAAACAATAGCATAAATCCATCCAACTTACATACAGAAGTAGGCACTTAATTCAATTCAATTCAAACGCAAAGAAAAATTCAAGGTAAAACAAAATAATAACATCCATTTCATTTTGATATTAGCCATTACGTAATGCAGTCAAACTCAGAGGAAACCTGGCTGGTTGCCTTCAGGAAGCTGGAAGGTTTAGAGTGTATCAGTAAAAACGAGTATCAAACTCTTAGCTTAGATGTTTGCACACCTGGTGACCAACTAAAAGGTTCTCTACTAAGTTCTAAGGTATGTTTACTGAAAGGTTAAACTCTTATTTCACTCATTAACACACAAATTACCTTTGTAATGTAATGTTTAGATTAATGTTGGACTTTTTTTGTTTTTCCACATTACAACAAAGCTTAAATCAAACAAATTTAGACAAATCATTTTAGATAATAAGTCAAAATGGACATAATAGCAAATTAAAATGGAAGCTGTGTCTAAACTCCTTGATGCAAAACTAATTTAATTCTCAAAAACACTGCCATGTTCCCAGTTTGGACTTGTCTACTGTAATATCACACAGCTTTATTTATCATTTTTCTAAGAGCGTTTATGTTTTCCAATTTTGCTGAAAGCATCTCTCTGGTGTCTTCCTTCATTATCAACATCTTGACCTGATTGCAATTTAAATCACATATAATTACCACCTTAGCAATTCGCTGATATGATCTACAGCAGTTAAAAACTGCAAATTCCCTTGTCACTTTTATCCCAAGTCTTCACAAACAAATGTCTTGTCTGTTTGCTGATCATCTCAATTTGTCACAGGTATTAACATGGCCCTGATGTGGGTATGTTTTAGTAATGGGATTAGCCAGGGGTGTTTACCTAATTGCGTTTCTGCAGTCTGCTTGAAATGAAAATTTCCCAGGCTTGAAATGTATTCTGACAGCAGAGCTGCATTTTGATATCTTGACAATCAGAAATGTTTCGATGGCTGATGCCAGAATGTAAATGAAGCAGAGCAATCACACTTGCAGCCTCTCAGTGTGTCACACATGAGTGCTTGAAATTTTACTTGCATTTGAAACAAACAATTCACAGCATTTGCAATGCAATTTCCTTTTAAGGAAAATTGCTCCATTTCTCCTAAGTGTATAAAAAGTGGAGACTAGATAAGAGGTGAAGACAGAAATGTGAAATCGTGACTGACACAGGAAGAAGATCCTGATTCTTATTTTTTAGAGGAAATAAAGATGTTTATTGAAGTCACAAGAAAATTGGAATTTTAGACAGGATGAATTGATCAAAATCATTTCAAACTTCACATGGAGTTTTTTTTTTTTTTTTTTTTTAATAGTTACCTTTTTAAATATGGTTTAAGCACTGGATAACAGGAATGCCCAATTATCAGATAGGTCCTTCTTCAGGACTAAATCCTTCAAGTATTGGTTTGAAGGATTCAGCAATAACATTCAATTCTTATAGGATTAATTGTTACTGCAGTCACTTTTTGGACTATTATTATTGGGTTTATGCCAACATTTCTGTTATACAAAACTATCTTATGACTTGAAATGTTTGCAATTTTAGTACTATTTATTTAGCATCACTCCTTGCCAAATATGCCTATCACTTTGGGCAATTTATTTATTTGACCTTATTTATTTAAAACAAAATAAAGTTTTATATTACTTTATTGTGCTACACAGAATAAGAAACATGGCCTCCAGGCCTCCTGTGTTTGTAACTTTATCATTAACTTTGAAGGCACCACGAACCCTCCGGTTCGCGGATTGGGTCCGCAGGAGATCCAGCATGACCACAGCTCCTTCTTCACATGACAACTCCATAACCTTACCTTGACTCACCCCAAAGCACATAAGCAGATAGAAAATCAACCCTACAACAGCCTGTGCGACAAGCCATTGAGCTGCAGAGGAAATACCTCATGCTGCACTGACCTAATGACAGCAGAGAGAGGTGAGAACACAAATATTCCTGGCAGGATGAGCAACACTGCAAAGGTTTGTTTTGGGGTCGGTTGTTAGCCTTTCTGCTTTTGTGAGACAGTTGAGCCACAGGAGAGACAGAGCGGCGTCATAAAGCACCACCACTCTTGGTTTTAAATGCTTGAAACTACATAAAACTGTTAATCTGATAGGTTGGATTCATGCACTCACAGCTTTAGAAACATTGCAATATCTTTTCATTGTACAATATGCACCACATGACCTGAACTGAACTGCTTATTTTAATGGCTAATGGTTGGGGTGGGGGAGGATCTACTCAAGTGCAGTTTAAGTGGGACAATTGATGTTCAGCAATGCAATTTTTATTTTATGAATCATTTGACTCTTTGAGGTGTTAATTGCAACACATCATTGACCAATATAAGGTTATTCTTTTCCAAAGCCGGTTCTCCTAACTTTCCTCCATTTGATGGTCTCATTTATAAAACAAATCTTTAGTCAAAAAATGTGAAACATTTTGATCAAAGGAGTTTAACTATCCCTGAAAATTTCCTCTATAAATAATTAAACCAAAGGGGGAAAAATATCAAAAGATTGCTCAGAAAATAACAGGGCTGGATTTAAATATTTCATCTAAGACTCATGTCAATAATTTGAGCCTATGTTATGTTACATATTTTTCTATTTTTTACAGTCTAATGTAAATTGTTCATTGCCCATACAATCTTTCACCTGTATTGATCTTTCCAGTATGAATACTTTCTATTGGTTGTCTTCATTTCATTGTTGAATTCTTAATATTCCTACATGTCTCTAATGAGTTATCACTCCATAAGAAGTATTGCTACAATTAACACTTGTCCAGTGGTGACAATTTTTACAGTGAATGTTTATTTGCCTAACAAACAAAAGCATAACATGTAGAGAATTAGAAGAATATTAACACAGTATATCTTCTAATAAACACTTTGTCAATATATCTTATAAAAAACATAGTCATTATCTAGTTTGTTCATTAACAGGTATAATTCTTTTGCTGGAGGTAGTTCAGAGGGAATATGCATGGAAGCTAAGAGTTTGATTATATGTTTCCTACAAAAACATAATGTGAAAGAGACTACAAGATGTTATTAATCTTGGCATTCTGTAATTCTTTCTGATTTCATTCTGCACAACACACGCCTGTGTGGTAAGGCAGATGTTTTCATTAACTCACTCTGTAATTATTTCTCTCCTTAGTACTAAGATGGTATTAACAGGCTGAAGCAACCTGACATTTTGTTTTCTCCACTCTTAATATTTCTAATACCTTCCTAGAAAACAATTCCATCACTTACTTTATGCTTTTTATGCTTTTTATTTATTTACACAGATAAAATGCACATTTCATTAACCTTCTACAAAGACCAATGCATGACATGAGGTTATAGCAACAAATGCTAATTTCCACTTGGAGTCCTTGACAGATTTATGTAATCAGTATAATGTAACAGATTATAAATTAGTGAAAAGCCAGTTTAGTAATTAATTACATACATGTCATTATTCAGATATCACTAAAACAAAGCAAACCAAATTACAAACCAGCAGGCAATGCTCAATTATTCGCCTTCATCGATAATTAGTCCAAACCAACTTGTTTAACAGATTTTTTAAAAAACAATCTTAGTCTTTTCTAAGTCATTCACTCCTCAAAGCTGAGGAGTGGTGGCAGGAACAATACCATTGTTGGGAAAAGCCAGAGGAAATGCTATTTGCCATTTGCCACAGAGGAAACAAAAACTGACATTTTTGACTGTCATGAAGAACTTTTTATCCCTACACATCAATCTGAAGACATCAACTCTAAGGTAGTGGTGCCTCAGAGATGATGCACCATGCCCAGAGGAAGATAGGTGGCGCTAATTCCAGGATGCTGACAGGAGAATAACTATTCAAGGCTGAAAAAGACTTAAAACAGTGGCAAGCCAGGTGAGCGAATATAGTGAATGTACAAAGCTGGTGGTTTCCACTGAGATGGTTTAAAAAATAAATATATAAATAATTGTCAATTTTGTTTTTATTTTGACAATTATTTTATTTACAGACCTAATCTGTCTTTACATTAGGGAAAATCTAAATTTGGTCTTTTTATTCTGTTGGGCATATTTTGTGTAGATAGGGAAAAATGCTTGTTTGTAAACTGCTAAAAACCTGTTGGCTCATCATCCTTTTCATGTGAAAGGAAAACACCACAAGACCATAAACCAACCCAGAGATGCTATTAAACATCAGAACATGTATTTTCAACAACCCCAACACTGCATTGCTCATTTTTATTCTATGTGGCACTTCAATCCACACTGGTTCCACTGAATTTAACCTTACAAGACCTTTTCATCATCCTTAGGAAACAACAAAGTGCAACAAACAGCAACAGTTTCAGGCTTCTGGAAGATCTGTGAGCTGCTTGAAGTAGCTTCCAGCTGCGACACTCAGCTCTTTATCAGGTCTAAAGCAGGTGTAATAAACCAGACCACTGAGCATGACCATCCCTGAAGCATGGGATAGTGTTCATCAACATGCACCTACTGTTGCACTCTGTTTAGGTTACAACATCTAGAAAAAGCAAGCACGGGCATTTACTTTTACTCTGCAGGCCCGCTTCCAGGATGTAACGGAGGTGTTAGAGGAAAGGGTCCAGATAATCTCAGATAAAGAAAGGCTCTGTAAACCAAGTGGTAGATAAAAAATCAAAGCAATCCTGGTGGGAACTGAAATAGTATTTTGCTTCTTGTAATCTGATATAGAAGGATTGGAATTCAGCTCAAGAAAATGTTTTTTCTAGTATCGGATAATAATCTGATACCTGCCGGTATTTCTTTTTGCAGACGTTGTAAATTTTAACCTTTTGCCCCCTACTCAATAAATAAAGTGCAGGACATTAGAAATTGAGGATATATATAGAGGTTCTGAGTGTTTGATATCAAAATATTCCATCAGGAGAGGTGATAAGATGGCACTAAAGAGCAATTCAAACACAATAGAATGATGGCTTCCCACTTGTGCCAGGAACTGGTACAATAAAGTGGGGGCTACATCCCTCTCTGTGGCAGGTGAAGGGCAAAACAGCTTCACAGAAACATCTACAACAAAAAATATTTTTCAGTTAAGAGATGGTACTAAAAGTGTTTTTTCTATCACATTTGAAGAGGAGAAATGAAATAAAAATAGCACTTCTGAAACTAAAGCACCACTTGTTAGAGGCAGCATTGGTACTAGAGCACAAATCACTGATAGACGATGTTTGACAAGGACCTAATAATGACTACCATGTAAAAAGTGGTAAAAAGGGCAGAGTTGCTGAATTCAATCATGTGTTTATAGATTTTGGCTGTTTGGCAATCTAAGATTGACAGACAGAAAGTTATTGTAGCAAGTTTTTATTGTTAAGTTTTGTAGTGATGCTGCTGAGGTACTGATGCTGTCAAGGTTTGTTCCAGCATTGACAATTATTAGACACCAAAATAAACATTCCTCCAGCTTGGAATCAAATGTTTTTGGTGCCAGCCAAAGCTGTGAAAAGTTAGAGAAACATTGCTCTGTTGGTGAATAAACATGGTGGACAAAAGAAAAGAGCCGAGTCCAACTTTCCTCTATATAGTGTTTTTGACTATATATGCACATTTATAGACAAGCTATTTTCAGTGGGAACTTGTGAATATAACAATGCATTTGATTACTAGTATAACATAAAGCAATAAACATTAGTGGTTTGCTTACTCCTCTGGGAAAAGTCATTTCCTCGCTTGGAGGAAGAATGAAGAACATTAGCAATTGGAATTTTTAAGCTCCACCTTAATCAATCAATCAATCAATCAAATTTTATTTGTATAGCACATTTCAGCAGCAAGGCATTTCAAAGGGCTTTAGACAACTTAAAATATCAACTCACATGACTCCAGAAACTTGGGATTATTATTTGTTAAACCAGATATTCAAAAGGACAATGACGAATGCATAAGGTAAGCCCAGTTATTAAACTTTTTAACTGGCATTTCTGACAGTTTGCATATCATTAGTTCAGTCCATAATTCTGGACAACATGATTTTAAGAATTTAATTTGATAAAATACAGAAAAAGATATTGATAAATACAAGTAATTTTTTATTTATTTATGGCAAGAGTTAGCTTATTCAAGTTTTGAAGTCTGCAAGCTTGCAACTGGTTTGGGGTTTAGGCTCAGGTGAACACAGTCCCAGACCCAACTTCTGACTTAAGAGGTACAGAGTAGGGGGCTTCATGGTTACAAGAATGTTCTGGGTTTTATTTCAGCCTTAGTTGTTTTGGATAGTTTGGTTCCATCCACTAAAACCCTAATTGTTAGGTTTACTGGTCACTCTGATCAGATCCAGATTTCTGCTGGACATATAATCACTGAAACGAGGAAAACAGAGCTCATCATCCCAGATCTAAAGTATTTACAATGACTCCCTGTATATCGAAGAATAGACTTTAAAATACTTTTACTGGTTTATAAATGACTGAATGACATCCAAAGTACATTAAAGACTGCAATATCAGTCTCTACTCAGGTCTTCTGAATTAAGTCCACTCTTCAGAGTATCAGAACCAAACATGGAGAAGCAGCATTAAGTTTTCATGCTCCACTAATGTGAAACAACGCTCCAAAAAAAATGCAAAAATGCTGAAACCTTGAGTTCTTTAAAATTAATAAAAGCCATTTGTTCAGAGTTGCATTTGAATGTTCTGTGTTCAAAGGTTGGAATTGCCCTGATCAGACTGATGTGAAAAAGTCATATATGGGTTAATAGCATCATAACTGAGTCACCTTTGCCTGCTTTGCCACACTACTCTTCAAAGTCTAATCAAGCTTAATCTTTAAAAAAAGTCCCTTAAACCAATGTGTAGCTATAGGAACAGTTTTACCACCCAATGCAACATCCACATACATTCAAATAATTACCCACAAACATTTTTTTTCTTGGGTTTGACCTTCTGTTCTGAAAGGCTATGAGGCAGTCTAAGATTTGATAAGGTTAAAAATGAGCTACTTAACGTATAACATATGTCTGCACAATAACTGGATAAAGTTACCTTGGTCCTACCAGACTTTGAAATTGTTCTTTACACAATATATTCTGTTTTCATTTCTTCCAGCAGTTTCCAAAGTAGAAAAAAAATCTCAAGGGGACTTTTCAGTTCCTGCTGTTTAAAAAAGCACATCAGACAGTCCCTGTAATGGCCACCCATTCTTTACAGTGATGGATTTCCCACAGTGCAACAGCTCAGCATACCTTCCACAACTTTTTTCCGTGTTCTGTCGCTAATCGCCCCCTGGGTTGAAAAACAATTTATTCAGGCTCTGAAAAATGAACATTAAGGAACACATATACTAAGAGAAAGTTTTGCTGTAACAAAGGTGGACATTTATTACAGGCTGAACTGAGCTGAGTGGATGAATAGGAAAAAATAACCACACAAGAAAAAAGTGAGTTACATCATCAAAGACAAACAGCTTTGGAAATAACACAAATCAGACAATTTATATAATAACGTAAGAATTGGAAAATGCTAAGAGATAAAAGCAGGAACAAAGTGA
Organism: Micropoecilia bifurca; assembly: GCA_903067075.1. Taxonomy (NCBI): domain Eukaryota; kingdom Metazoa; phylum Chordata; class Actinopteri; order Cyprinodontiformes; family Poeciliidae; genus Micropoecilia; species Micropoecilia bifurca. The sequence goes on from CAEGAF010151333.1 coordinate 13,896, forward strand.
ATATCTAAGGAGCAAAACAAAGAAAGATTTGAAAAATAACAAAGTGGACTGTTATTTATCAAAATACACAAATAAATTACAGCAGCGTTAGAACTGGCCTCAGTCTTTATGGATAACAAACTGTCTTAAACAATAAATCTTGTCAAAGAGGTAGATATAAAATATTTGTCTTAATACCATCCTGCCTGACTACTTGAATTACTCTAATAGTAAATTATTCAACAGTGATTTAATTTAAACTTTAGAACTCATTTTGACCTCAGTCAAAATGGATGATCATGAATTTTTTGGATACAATACACAGAAGATGAACTATTACTTAACTCACTTAACGAGGCTTTGAAAACACACACACACCCACACACACACACACACACACACACACACACACACACTCACANCACACACACACACACACACACACACACACACACACACACACACACACACACACACACACACACACACACACACACCCCTTTCCCTCCCCCCCACACACACACAGTCACAAGATGAAGTAAATGATTTGCTAAAGTTTAGCCAAAGGCAATGGAAGGTTGTATACAAGGGCCCACAGATTCCATTAATATTCGAATTTAATTGTTATTAATCATGTTGAATTGTATGTCACAAAAATTAAATTGTTTGTATATATCATCAAAGTTATTAGGAAAAATAAAAGAGCACTTCTGGAAACCTGGCATTCTTAATCAGGAAGATGCATTCAGTATCTACTGCATTATGGTACATAACAAGTCTAGCTACAATTTATAATGTGGATTTAGTTTATTTTAGGTTTCACATAGATATCCTGAATTATAACTCTGATACTGTAAGTAAGCGTGTCTTCGTAAGGAATAACTCAAATTGATTTCTTAAATAATAACTACAGAGAAAGGACCACCAGTCATGAAAGCTGATGAAATTACAACAAAGAAAATTGGAAACTGCAAACATCAACTGCCATGGATCAAGGGGAGAAAAATAATGAGCATATTACAACAGTGAATCACTTAGCAATTAAAATGTGTCTCAAAAGCAACAAAGCACGAGTATGTCTTTGATTATTAATGGTTTAAAACATTTGACAAAAAGACTAAGGCAATGAGTTCCACATCTAGGTTGCCATGGGCCCAAAAATGTTTAAATCTGGCTCAGAATTAAAGACTTAAATAACTTTTACCAAATTTTCAGACTTCAGTGAACCTAGCAACGCCAGACATCATTAGAGATGCTCTGTTAATGCTAATCTTAGAGCTATTGTGTACTTTAATCACTGTATTTCACCTGGGAGACTTGAATGATCTATATTCATTGTGCAGTAGATAAACAAAGGTTTTAGGTTGCTGTCTTGTGAATTTGTGATGTTATTATAAAATAGCAAACAACAGAGAGTGATCTGAGGTTTGGAAAAACTGACTGTAATTACAAAGCACACAAATAAAAATCCAAGTTTTACTGCAAAACACCTTCCTTTAACTTTCTTATAATTGTCAAAGCTTCACTACTCTGCCTGTCAAAACATCCTCATGGGACAGAGATTAAAAGAAAAACATTTATCATAGCGGTGAGATTTTGCAAATTAGCATTTGAAAAAGCCAAATTCAAATCAAACTTTTGACTCAGCAATGGTTTGGAGACCAAATTTGCACATAAAAGTGCTGCAGCTTTCATGATTGAGAAAAGATTCACTGGTCATCTTTTACACTTTCAACTATAATCGGTTTGTATTGGGGGAAATGGATCATGCTAAACGTTGCAAAATTATGAAGGCAGTAATCCTGGTGTTTTGAACCAAACATTAAACATGAAAGGAGGATGATCCTGCATCTCAAAATCCAGAACGAACCACTGCTACAGGTGCAAGCTGGAGGTTTTGCATGTGGGCTTCAACCTAAAAACTGTTGAAAATCTGTGGATGGACATCAAAAGAGCAGCACACGCAGGGCAGCCAAAGAGACTAACAGAGAGGCTTTTTGAAAGCAGGTCTGTGAAAATCTTCCAAGCTAGAAATGGAGAAAAATCAGCTTGCAACAAAAAGCTTTGACAAGCTGTGATATGGACCAAACGAGAGCAGGGCATACTTTTACTTGGCAACGATGTTTGCTATTTTAAAACTAAAAGATGAAAATAAAAAAAAAATAACCTTGGTTGAAACTTAAAAGGAATGCGTCATCCTGAGCTTTAGACATCTGGAAATCAAATCTGAGTTCTCCTCAGCCATTATAAGCCCAGTTGTCTGTTTTTTGTGGGGGACCTTTTAAAGACGGCCTCTCGTGTTGGGATGAGAAATCACATTAGCTGTGATGGTTAGGCATTTTGACAGTTAGGCATGATGCAATGAAGGGGAGGAAAGTTTTTACAAACTGGAATAATATACAAATAAAAATCTGAGAACTAAGGCATGCATTTTTATTCAACGTCTTTTACTTTAATACTTTAAAATAAAATGCAATTGCCTTAGAATGGGGGTATTATGTAAAATCAACTTATTTTTAGCATTATATTTTATTGTAATGTTATCAAAAATATTCCTGAAATGTAAAGAGGCCAAACTGTTTATATTTGGTGTTTACTTGAAATTGTATTGAAATATTGAAAAGTATGTAATGTTTCTCTCTTCCATTTCACGGTTATCAATCAATCAATCAATCAATCAATCAATCAATCAATCAATCAATCAATCAATCAATCAATCAATCAATCAATCAATCACTTTTCAGCAGCAAGGCATTTCAAGGTGCTTTACATAATTAAAGCAAAAATAAAAACAGCATGTGACATTGAATAAACAGTAAGAAAGAGAAAGAGATTTTGAAAATATATGTGATATGTAATATTGTATCATATTTTACCTGCAACTGTCACATGAAAGCCCAAAAATTGTAATGAGGTTTGTAATTGCAACATAATACAATGTGATCAAGTTGAATGGGATATGGAAACCTTTACTCAGCACTGCAAGCCATAAAGAAGGTTTTTAAAATGTGCTTAGCATAAAACATGAAATACCTGGTACTACTAAAAATAATGACGTGTATAGAGGGATCAATTAGCAACTTTTACAAAACCACTCTCTCCCTCACTGAGGCTCAGTGTTACGTAATTTATATGTCGTAAAACTATTCAGAGTTTTAATGCAAATTTGCAAAAACCTAAATTTTCTTAGAAGTGATAGTACATATAATTATCAGTCCTATGTGAAAGATGGTTGTGTGGGATTATATTTTTAAATCAATCTTGATTAATAAATTATTTCACACCTCAGTTGTGCACCACTGCCTTCTAAAACCTTCTAATCCAATTAATGCTGTCAAATACCCTGACCTTGTTTTATTCTCTTACATTGAGAAGCAGAAAGGAAAACTGTCTATTTCATTTAAAAGTCACACATTGTTGGTTTCTGTCTTGAAACTAGTCCATAAAGCAAAGCATTCAAAAGAATAAAATGCAATGCTTACTCATCCAGTTCATTTTAACTTCCCCTTTCTTGTCTATTCACAAGCAAAAAAGCAGCTGAAAAAAAAATATCAACCAAGATTCCTAAAATTTATTCACAAGGAAAGGAAAATTATTTACTCAAGACTGTGACCCAGTGACACGAGAATCCCTTAGCTCTCACGAAATTACAGAAAAATATTGCCAAGTACTTTCTCTAAGCTTTTTGGGAAGCTGACAAGCTCAGCTCTGCTCCCAGAGTCTTCAAAACCTCCCTCCTCACTGTGGAGACCGATGATTTTACATGCCACATTCAATCTGAGAAGTGAGCAATCTTTGTGACCTGTGAAGGGCAGAAACCAGACAGGCCTCTTCCACGGCAATATTCCTTCTCATGTCAAGGCAGAGAAAATAATCACATGTAGCGTGAGAGTAATCGATGTGTCTTACCTCATCTTGGTATATGAAGAAAAGCATGATGGAGAGAATTTCCAGGAAAAAGATAAGCAGGAGAAGGATGAAGAACTGTGAAGAAATGAGAGAAGGACTTTATGAGACAAATACTGTAGCGGTATGTGAAAAACATCTTTTGGGGATCACAAACGTGGCAGAATACATAAATAAGACTATAGGAATTAGTGTTTAACTAAAACTTTTAACGAAGACTGTGCCAGAGCAGAAAAGTTCGGACCATCAGAGCGAACAGAACAGAATGGCTAGGTGATTTACAGTTGTCCTCTAGACACTTTTGAATTTGTAAAAGGAGCCACGTTTTATTCTCCACCAGTCCTCACCAACCCTGCCTCGCTTTAGTGGCGAGGTTCAGCTGTTTGATGGGTCATACATCTTCCTGCAGGCTCATTTGAGTGTTTAAAACAGTTACGAGCTCATCCATCAACTCCTGTGCTACAGCACGGCTCTGATTCTCACACACACAAGAAGACTCACTAGCCACAGAGAAGGGAAATATTTCCAGAGACAACAGTAAAGTTTTTCCAAGGGGTCACTAAATGAACTCAGCATGAGGACAGTACTAAAAGAAAGTCTCTACAAAAAGAACTACGGATCAGTTTTGAGCTCGAAGGGCCCAGGCTGCAGGTAGGTTTACACAATATTGAACCAAGCTATCAGAGATTTTCTCAGCAATTTCTATCCTCGTTTATGAATTATAGAGAAATAATTATGCAGTCACTACCCCGGTAGCCGCATTGGCACCTCAAACATGATGTGACCAGTATGTATTGTCAAGTCTTGGTTATGAGAATCTCTGAAGCAGGATCTTCCATGCTGACCAGACTGCTACACTGTCACACCCACAATGGCTGGCAGCACTCCAAGTCATTCACTGTAGCACTCATCTGATGTGGCAGAAATGTGATTCTCATCACTTCGTTGGTCCAGCTGGACAGAAAAGGATCTAGCAGATATGTTGTAATGCACAATTCATTATCCCCACACAATTAATGCAGTGCCACAATCAGGTCCTCAGCACATGCAGATTGGTATCCACTGTGCTCCCCATGGAATAGGAATTCCAGCACAGACACCTCCAAATTGCCCACAGACTGGTTGATGACAGACCCAAAGAAACCAAAATATGTTTATAACACTGTCTGTGATGGGAAGCCTCACAGGGTAAGAGCTGCACCTCACCACAACTTTGTTTCACTTTCGTTTACTTTCACACCCTATAATATCTATACGGAGTGCACACATATCAACAGTGCAAGGTCAAAATTAAAAATTTGATGTTATATTAATATCTTTCTTTGAGTTCTGAGTGTTTTCACTTCTCCCTCCTGGCTGGTAAAATGTGTTTCTCAGGCCTGAGATTCCTGAAGTGCTGCTGACAGCCTCAAAGGCCCAAACCGCATGCTTCATTTCCTTTATTGGCATGTCTGTTTAAGTGTTGGATTTGTGAAATATTTTTCATACTTTTGGGTTTTTGAATTAAACACCAGTGTCCTCCATGCCATACTGCTTGGACCCTGACAATGTCCAAGAGATGACCTGGCATTGCATTTAGAGATGATGCAAGAAAACAAATGAGCAGTGACTGGGTTGTGACACAATTATACATTTGGAGGCAAATTAAAGCATTTATCTGAATTCGTTACCCACAGTTGGACTGAAACTGATGGTGACGATATATGTATGGTTACAGTGTCCCACTTAGTTGAAAAAGATTTTGTTTCACAAGAAATGCATTAAGGTAAAAAAAAAAAAAAACAAAGCAATCTTGCAGAACATGTGTAGTGTTTTAATCAACATAAAATGCTGGAACCCTGAAACATTCATCTCTCATGCTCCCAATAATCCTTACAACAACTGAGCTCAATAATCTAACATAAGACATAAACATTTTCTGTCTTTTTCAAAAAGTTGTGTGACAGTAACACATATTTTGGATAAAGTTTGTTCAGTGTGTGGCATACACTCAGTCCATCTGTATGATTTGAGAATTTATGATATACTCTGAAGTTCAGGTCAAAATGTGGAGTTTTTAACAATGATTGCAGGAAAAAAAAATCAAGAACCAATATTACACTGTAGATGCTGTATGTGAGCAAAACTGGACCTGATGCAGAATACAACAAAGAGCTCAATGATAGAGGCCTTTATTTCAAAAAGGAAGAACAAAAAAATCAAGCCAAAAATTCTGCCAAGGCAACCATTCAAAATGAGATAAAAAGGAAACTGAATAGGGTGAGAAAACACAAAGGGAACAGTGAGAATCTGACAAAGAACAGAGCCAGCTGAGGAGATTATATATTGGTGGGTGATGACTTGGCAGCAGTAACAAGATCAGGGAAGTTGAGGACAACTAAAAACTACGCCACAAAGAAATTGAACATGAATACACAAACAAGTCTCAAACATTAAGTCAAGCAGCAATTAACTTAACAGATCCTAAGTAAAACAGGTTGATGCCATCTCAGCTAGTTTCAAGTTATTAAGGTATTTATATTGTACTCTTTTTACTATTAGAAAAAGTAGCTTATGTGTGATTTATTTACATTGTCATACAGCACCATTTGTTGGTTGAAAGAGAAAATCAGACCCAGTACTTATTAATAATTCAGCCCAGTTTGTAAGGACAAACCATTTTCTCAAGCTGTATTCTAAAAGTTTATGTGAAGTCCATTTATTCATCTGACACATTTAAAGACCATAAAAAGACACGGAAGTAGTATATGCAGCAGAGCTCTAGCTATTCAAATTCACAGTGAACATGGTCATATTTGTGCTATGATTAAAGCAGTTTGTTTCAGCTAATGCTGAGCATATTTATTTATCAATACTCATAAAGCTGTTTTAGTGTAACGTCTGTTTAAACAAGTTTGTTCTACCACAGTAAAAAGATTGCTTAAGATTTCAAATAATTTAAACACAACAAGAACCCAAGCGGAACCCAGAGACTCTTATTAGCTCTGAAAATAATAACAGTTCTAACGTAAATAAGTATGTATGTGTTGTTTATGTTTGGAAAATTTTGTTCAGCTTTTTTTGAATTCCTGCGATTTTGGAGGGCTTTACTTTCTGTATTACAAATGCTGGTGTAGGCACCAATATATTTTTCCTTCACTCATTTTCCTTTGCAAAGCCTTATTATTAGATAAATATTTACGTTATTTTGTTATAGATTTATCTACACTGGTTCATTGAGTTGCTCTCACCTTGCCACTGGAAGCACCTTAAGATACTCTGCACTCCGTGTCTCTATGGCAGGATTCACTCCATCAGGAGATGTTTGAAATAGTGTGTAAACCACACATGGCATTGACTGACTCAAGGTGACAAATGATACAGAGTCAGTTAATCACTTGCTAGTCTGTTTGAGAAATCTATAACTGAAGGTAGCTTATAGGCAAACTGCATGTGGTTTTGTAAGCCTGTAATTGACTTACAATTCTCCCACTGCTTTTTGTTGCTGGTAAACAATGAATCGTTTGGGTTTTTTTTTGCCCACCCATTGTGAACTATTACTTTTCTTTTGTCCTGACTGAACTGAATAGCCAGAATTACAACAACAGGGGAGCTGCAGACTTTATTTAGCAAATAAAGCTGTTAGGAAAAAAATTATTGGTGTTTAAGTTAAATGATACTACAGTTCATTTAACTTAAATGAACTGTAGTTCTTTGTCTCTTTTCAGTGAGACAAAGAAGCAGGAGATCATAAGAGAGTCAAGTGGATTTCAGTTTAAGATCCATCCATCCATTTTCTTTGCACCTTAGTGGGTCGGGAGGGTTGCTGGTGCCCATCTCCAGCTAATGTTCCTGGTGAGAGGCGGGTGACCCTGGACAGGTTGCCAGTCTGTTGCAGGGCAACACAGAGACACACAGGACAAACAACCAGGCACACACACACTCACACCTAAGGACAATTTGGAGAGGCCAATTAACCTAACAGTCATGTTTTTGGACTCTGGGAGGAAACTGGAGTACCCAGAGAAAACCCATGCATGCACAGGGAGAACATACAAACTCCATGCAGAGGGACTGGGCCAGGAATTGAACCCAAAACCTTCTTACTGCAAGGCAACAGCTCTACCAACTGCACCACTGTGCAGCCCTCAGTTTAAGATGTGTTGTTGTTTTTTTTTTTCAAGGGTATCATGTCATTGTGTCCTTTGTGTATTCCAGACTTTTCCTTGACAGTGGATTTGACTGTTGCTACTTCACAGGACTGGCATGGAGCAGGGCTGTCAAAGGCCCCCGAAGTCTTTTTGGCTGCCCCTGCATGAATGAATCACTTCATGTGGAAAGGATGAAAGCCTCAGTGACAACGCTGCAAGGCAAGAGAACAACTAGGTAGCAAGACAATGGCAGCGTAAAAGCCACCCTGTGTTTGACTCACCCGTGATCTTTTCAGATGCTCTTAAAATAAAAAAAGAAAAAAACATTTGAAAAGATATTCTAATATCATCCCAGGCTTTACTGTCTGTGGAAGAAATGTTCAGGTGTTTCAATTAAACTATAGACTTATGCTCTAATGTGACTTTAAAAGCTGAATTACAGGCCATGCAATGTCAGTATTTAATAAAAATTGTTAATGGTTTTACCTGTCTGGAGATAACTGACATTTGTAGTCCAGACACGGAAAGAACCCAGTGGAAAAGTCATGTCTGATACATGACATTTTCCCTTTTTGTGATCCTATTGTGTGAAGGTCAAAAAAATAACATGAGGCTTGTGTTGGCCGTAGGCATCAGAAGCTTCCCTTTGGATTCTGCTGTTTTCTTGCATGCTGCTAAAATAAGAAAAAGTAAAAAATAAACAGACAACAGGGGTTGCCACAGGAGCAGCAGGCATGATGTTTGTCCTGTCAATAACTGAAGGTTATAAACCGACATGTGACTAAATGAATTAGGATCAAATTTATGTAAATGTCAGATTGTTGTGTAAATAGATTTTCTGCAAATAGACCCACACAAAAAGGGTTTAATTGTGAAGTAGAAAGAAAATTATTTCTAGAAAGAATTTGAAGAGTCTGTCATTAATTCAGTCATCCTGAATCGATAAAGCACCTTTGGCTCCAAGTCTTTTAGGGTATGTCTTTATAAATCCTACATATCTAAAAACTGACATGCACTTGATGTGCAAGGTTAGTTTTCCACCTCACATAGTTTTATGCATGTGGGACAAAAGGTTCAGGTTGGTCTCATCTGAACAGTGCACAATTTTTCACATAGGATTGTCTCATACCAACGTGCAAACATAACCTTTTTAAGGCTAAATTGTAGATCTGCAGCCTTTTCCTTCTCCCATTAATAATCTGGTTACCTAATTAATAACATAATATCACCCAATCAAAACATGCAATTAAAATAAATTATTCACCAGCCTGTTAATATAGATGGCAAACCCATGATAGCTTTGAAGTTTTGCCATCATTTATCTATTTACAGATGACAAAACATATCTCATCTTGGAAAACTGTTTTAGAACCAAATTCAGTTAAAAATCTTCTCAAATTTTCTGTTAAAGCAGACGAACCACTGATAATTGCCACTCTTTTTAGATTATTATTTTTGAAATGAATATTAGAGCCATGTATCTTGATTATTACACTTCACAATATTGCACTTCTTTGTTAGAAAATTTGGACAGCAATGTATCTTTTAGCAAAGCTGTGTGGTCACTAATGAACACAAATCAACGATTCATTTCAGGGCCACAACATTATTTTTTTTTTAATTAACTTGGATCTCGATCACAAGAACTCACTCTCCTTTTGGCTCGAGTTCTTAAATAACCCCTAAATGAAACATCTGGCTCATATGTTGCTAAATATTGATCTCCCTAAGCATGCTAACTGCTAATTTTCTCACTTTTAATTAAATAGGTTGAAGACAGCTCATTTATAATCACTTTGCTTATTTACTGCTAGTGGTGGACATTACTCCATTTTAATTTAAGTTTATAAATTGAAATGTATGCAGCACATTTTCAAACTCAGAGGGCAACAAATCCTAGTAATAAAGCTCTGCTGGATCTTCAAGCTGTGAGCTTGAGACAGTTCCATATTTTTTACCAAACAGGGAATAAAAGAAAGTTGGACTACTTGTAAATTGTTTGCAGTTTATTTCCAGCTTGTTCCAGAGTTTAAAACCGAGTGTAATTAATTACACCCCAGAGTAAAAAGACATCGTAAGTATGAGAACTGATACTCACTACCACTTGGAAAACAAACAGTTTCAACCCCTGTGGTGCGCTGAATATTTCCCATTATTTTGCTCTTTATAGGGAATTTAACTCCTCTGGGTTTGAGACAATAGAGCCATGGATGACATTCAGGTTTTATAATACTTTACAGGAAAGCTATCAAATCAGCTTAAGGAATTTCAAGCTGCTGCATTGAATGGATTTTTATTATCAAAGAGGCTGCATGAACTGACTGTAAATGATTAAAAATATCCCTTTGTGAGACACAGGCGTACGGATGGCAATAATGAAAGCAATCACAATATAACAATTAAATCAAGAGCAGCACGACTGAACAGTTTCTTTCTAATTAATGTAATTTTGTAATTTCCCACCCAGAGGGTGAAAATATATTTTTTTGAAGAATTAATTAAGTTGTTCTCTAACAAGACTTTCCTGAGGAAATTCTTTGTGTGCCAGACATACAAAAAGATTAAACATATTACCATAAGTTTTATTTTTGCAAAACTTTCAACTTGCAGTTTGTGTCAAAGGAAATTGTCTTTTTTGGGAATTGTAATGAAGCAAGGAAATGGCATTAGGCTGTAACGAGATTAATGTGATATTATATCACACTAATTTTCATAAAGTCTTGTATCTTTTGAAAATTAATCTGAAGAATTAATATTTTCCATTATAGGGGCCTCTGAATGCTACCCTAAAATAAATCACAATGACACAATCATAATCTCTGAATGTTCCAAAGAGTTGAGAATGATTTAAAATTAAAGGGAAACTAAAGTGTTGCCAATGACTTACTTTTAAAGTATACACTGGACAGATTGCAGAGAGCTTTCTTCTGTCATTTGTCCTTGAAAACAGTCTCTAAGGAGGGGAATGAGCTCCTAAAGACTTTCCCAGACATTCTCCCTACATCGTCAGACAGTCTCCTTGCAGTTGCTGCAGGATGTGAAGCCACTTGTCAAGATGCTCTCACCAGTGCCCTACTAAAAGTTGATGAGGACAGAAGTGGGAATTCACATTCGCTCCAAATGATGTGGCTTACTGCTCAACTTTATTGGCTTGTTGTGGGTTCTTAAAACTTTCAGAATGATCTCAAAGGATGTAAAAACTTCAAAAATATCGGACTCTCTTCTTCAGAGGAACTGATGGCATAGATGAGCGAATATTCAGCTATTTTTCTGGACTTTGACGTTTAATGACTACCCACATTTACAAAAGGCACAACAGCCCATAATGTATTCTCAATAATAAAGCAGCTGGGAGTATAATTTTTAATAATTCTCTAAAAAAACATCTATAAAACAATATTGTCCTGATTTGTGTTGCTGTTCTGTGTTAGAATGTGATGTCTTCTTTAGAGAAGACCTTTGAGTCTTCTCTCTGCAGGCTCCTCCCAGGTTCGCTGCCTCCGAGGGTCTGAAATGAGAAGCGCTGGATCCCGGATCCCATCTGGCAGTTTTACAGACCTGTTTGTCCAACGCCGGCAGCACTTTTGTTTTTCTCTGGCTACCTAAACATTTATATTCAAAGCAGCATGTGCTCTTTCTGTGAATCAGCTTGTGAATATTTGTGCATAATTCGTATGCTGTCTAAGCACATGTGTGTGCATGTGTTTTTGAATATAACTCCTGTCATAACATAACGGCTCACTACTCTGAAGATTGTCTGGCTTTGTAGAACATAAAGAAAAACAAATAATGATATTAAATTTAATGGTGCAGATTTTTATTTTATATCAAGCAAAATAAAAAAAAGATCAAATAACTTCCTTGTCATGAGACATGAACTTTGGTAATGAAACAACATTCTTAGTAATTCAGGCAAGTCAGGCCCCGTTCTGCAACAGTAATTAAAAAATGTGTATCTATTTTTACTTTCCACAATTAATTTTTTAATTGAATTATAATTTGGACTGGTTGATGACCATGAGGTCGTCTTAATTTGCCTTTCTTGACGTTGCCAATCTTTTCTCAGTAACATGCAGTATCAGTATTAAGCGTTATTTTGTACTTTCATACGGAGATGTGGGATCAATCACTCAACCTGATCTCAAACAAGTGGACAACAATGGACACAATAAGAAGTTCTTAAAACGTCTGTGTAGAGCCGAGCTTTTCCTGCAGAGGTAACGACAACCATCTGCTCTGCTTCTTTATCAAACATTTAGTCCCAGATCATCAGTGGCTGTGGAAGTGGGCTTGATTAATTGGGATGACAACAAACATACGTTTCAGCATCATGTCTTTTACCAATGAGGATTTGAAATTTGTCACTGAATCCCACTTTAATCTTATCAGCCACAGTCCATGAATACTTCTCTGCAGCCCCCTGGTTCCTTGTTTTCTTTTGTTTAGGCACCAATAACACTTTGCAATTGTTTCTTATCCACTTAAATCCCATGTCCCTGCAGATTTTTTACAACTTGGTCACAAGTTGACTCATGTTTCTGCTCATTTGTCTTCCACTTCTTTTGTGTGGTATTTTCTGTTTTCAAGGCGCATCGCTGTCCTTACGCTTTGATGTCTTTGTTTGTTTAACTGGAGATATTCATTTAACTACAGCCTGCAAGGAATTATCTTTTGCCACACTATTGATTCACCGTCTTGAGGGAGTTTTATAATCCTTTCCATTGTTTTAACTGACATGCAAATAGTTTTGCCTTGTTTTCTGTCATTCAGCCTGATGCAACAGTGGTTCAAATTCTATAAAGATTCTTTGACTCGCAGGCTAATTTACATAACTAGGCACATGCATGTATTTTTCTTTTAATCAAAGTGCAAGAAGTCTTTTTTTTCCAAACTTAAAAATATATATAATTTAATTAATATTTTTGGGATACACCCTATGCTACCAGAATTCAGTTTTCCAATTAAAGAATTGTGTGCCATATCAGTTTTTTATGTTAAAATAATCGAACACTTTTGCTTAGTGTTTCTATAGTTTTTGCCCAGAGCTGCAGAAACACTGAAGGCTGCAGGGACCATTTTCTTTTGAACAGTTTTCTTCTTATTTTAGATTTAGCTTTCATGCTTGTCTTTGTGTTTCAATGTTTTCACACAGGTGAAGAGCACTATATCTAGGAGAATAGTTTACTTTAGTCATTTTGACCTTGGTTTGCCTTTAAGATATTGCTTTGTTTTTGTAGTTTTTTAAAATTTTTTATTCCTGGACATTTTGCACCTCTGTAAGTCTATGTAAATAAATTGCTGACTTTATTTAATCAGTGCAATCTGATGGGGCTTACTTATGGTGAATGTTCAATCATTCTGGTTTATGTACTAGTTTGATCTGAAAATGTAATAATAAGATGAAATATTTGATCTCAAAAACATCCCTATGTCTCCTTGACTAAATTAATAGTTTTCTAATATACCGGACTGTGTGGGGAATTTTGTTTCACAAGAAATGCATTAAGGTAAAAAAAAAAAAAACAAAGCAATCTTGCAGAACATGTGTAGTGTTTTAATCAACATAAACGGTTCTCTTTTGACCTCCAGACCTCTGGCATTTTTTCATAGCTTCATAATACCAAGAATCTAACCCAAACAAACACATTTGAATTCCAGACAGATAATACTGACATTGGTAATGAAGTGTGTGATTATGCTAGTACATTAGAGGAGATTCAAAGTGGTGCTTTTCAAAGTCGAGGGTTCTTGTTGTGGTGAGTTGGTGTCCTGCAGGTTTTTGTTCCATTACACTTTCTGTTCGATGAGAGTTAATGAGCCACAGCTGGTCTATTTCTAACTGACGCCTTCAGGGAGGAACATAAAACTGCAGGACATCGACTCTGGAGAAACAGAACGCTGCTACTTTTTCTTCTTCTTCTTCTTCTTCTTCTTCTTCTTCTTCTTCTTCTCTTGCAAAGTATATCCAGGAGTTTTATAGCCAAACAGCAATTCACAGCTCTAAAATCAATGTTGCAATTAGTCATTTGGGACTACATATTTATTATGTGTTTTAATATTTACATTTAAATAAGCTCTATATCTTGGTAGTAGTGAGTTTCATTGGCCCATAAAGACAAAATACAGATTGCACACATTATAAAAATTTACATTAAACCCCCAAAGCCTCTTTGCATACACCCCAGGTATTTATGTTATGAGCCGTGTGGCCAACAGTGTTGATGTCCCACTTTAGCTGAGATTGATGTTTCAGCAGAGCTTCAGGGTGAGCGATAATCAAAGTCCAGGTGCAGCGATTGATTCCTTTTTGCTCGTCCTGTGCTGTGATTTCCACGCAGTTTCAAAACTACAGTGGCTTTGTGTGTGTTGACAAATCTGTAAGATGGGTGAGCCAGTCATGTTGGGCACGTAGTCGAGAAGCGCCTCAAAAATCAATACCTTCAATATCTTTTTGTCTCTTTCTACCTTTAGTCTATGTAGTGGAAAACCTCAGAAGTGATAAAATGTGCTTCTTCATATCTTCTGCTTTCACACCCAGCCCTTTCTTAGTGTGGTCAGTCTGCTTCCTCTTCCATCGCACTGATCTCATGTTTATGTCCAATTTGTGGGCAGATTGGGTAATCCAACCTGTCACAGCACCTTTGTACCCTTTGACTTGCTCCAGTATCGACTGTCTCAATTTAATGGAGTAAAACATGACTTTAATTACCCATTACACCACTTACTGTGATGTTTTCCAGAGAGGTTTAGAGCCCCCCAATGATTCACCTAACAGTGTATAGGGTTTTTAATTTGCCACACAGTTTGGTGTAATTTATTCATATGAGGTATGTGTGACTTAAGTATACTAATCACAGTAAAAAATATAAGCTTTTTTGAGTAAATATACAATTTTCTACCAGATGTGATGGAGTTGCTGGTGATCAGTTAAAAATATTAGGCAGATTTAAACATTCAAGTAAAACATTCAAATTTGACAAATACAGCTTTACTTAAGTCATAAATGTTCCTGACAGCAAAATCAAACAAAGTATAATTTAATTTGTACATGTAAAGCTGGTAGATGCAGCTCAGCATCCTAAATAGTGATGGTGTTGATGCTCAGTTGAGTCCACAACACCAGTTAAAGATTCATCATTTCAATTCACTCAAAGTCTGGCTTAGCTTACAAAGTTCAGCAGGATTAAAAGCCAAACAGAACCATATGTTCTGTGTAATGGCCTGAATCAGGTTTGTATATAATAACATTTAATTTTTTTTAGCAAACTGCCAGTGCATTCACACATTGCTGCAGAGAGTGGCAATTATCCTTTGGCTGGAAATATAGAGAAAGCAGATGTAACCAATTAAAGTACTATAATTAAATTGTGTCTATGTGTGTTGGTGTTTGTTAAAGTGGTCAAAACGTAAAAAGACCTTTGGACTTTGGAAGGAATTTTTGGATTCAGAATGGTTGATAATTGCAATCAAAGCGTTACACATCTACTTTTTTACAGTTTTATTTGCCAAAAGTTGTTACATTATTCTGTCTTTTTACATGAAGCCTGATCAAAGTACACCAATAGAAATGAACGGGTCAAACTTATTGTCTTTATTGCTATTTTGCTGCGGTTATTGCTGTTTCCTGCAGTTCCTGCAGTGTTGCTGTGGGCTTCTTGGAAGCGTCTTAGACCAGTATCAGAGAATTGTCTAGATTTTGTAATGGCGTTGTTGACTTTCAGCCTTCTGTACTCTTATCTTCAAAACAAGAATCATTTGATCTTGTTGCAACTGCCAACTATGGTTTTAGCGAGGATGGAAAATAGCAAACATCACAAAAACGCTCTGGCAACTGAATTTCATTTTAGACTGATCAGTGTTTCTATCATTGATTAAAGGTGTGAACTTTAGAAAACTGAATGCTGAAACCAAATCAAAGGTTATATTAATTGTCAATGAGTTTGTACATTTATGCAGCTGTAATTTTTTTCATGAATGTCATTTTTAATCTGTAATATCTTCTTTCTTTATTTGAGTATCTGATTTATTTTTGAAGGATGGATGCCTATTCTAAAGTTGGATTGCCTAGTTCACGTACTTAAAACAATACATAGCTGCTGCTAAAATATATTTGATATTCTACAGAAAACTGAAATTTTCAGGTCTTGCCAACCTTGTACAGTGTTGAATCTGTGAGAAGTTTTCATGTTAGAGCCGCTACTGCAAAAATATTGGCAAACTGTACTTGAAACTGATTAAACGGGTGAAAATATTCATGAGACATCAAATTTAAACATTCCTTTTCTAGTTTGAAGCAAATTAACTAGATCATGAGCCGTTTTATACATATTAAAGCTCTTTTTAGGGGAGAGAGTTTCCCAACTGAAACTGTAACTCTAGCTTCATCACAGAAAACTTAATCAAAGGCTTCTGCTGTATTAACACTGAACATTAATAATGAGGTTACATAAGAAAGTGATTGAATATGTGCTAAAAATATGAGTTTTAAATTGATTTTGTTGCTGAAAATGTGTTTAAAATTGTCTGGATCACAGAACTGCCATGCCATTTTGTTCAGTGTAAATTAGAAACTAATGTCTAATGATACAAATTAAAGACTTTCAAAAGTTAATTATACATATTCCAACAAAGAGTAAAACAGTAATTCATCTTGCGTTATGTCTGCTGCAGACTTGAGAATCCCTCATCAGTGATCAAAGTGTAAATTAACCTTGGTATTTGAAGTAAGAACCTCTTTTCAATTTGCATTAAGAACAAACAGATCTGTCACTCATTAATTGAGAGGATGTTCATTTCATTTAGACACAGCACAGTACATTTATCTGGTCACTACAGAAAGTATGTCACAGATTGTGAAAGCAGATGATGCAGATACTCAAAAACCTTTGATTTGTTTAATTGAAACTTATTTTCTATAACAGCTGCACAATGTTGGACTTATTATCTGCCAAAATTCTCCAACTAAACCATCATGTCGGTAATCTGAAGGTTGGTTTGCATCCACATTTTGCTCTTGAAGTCAGGTGACTCAAGCATCCAGCACAGCTGGTGCAAAGGCTTTTGAAATTACTTTTGAGAACAGTTCATGTTGCATGGTTGTTTTTTAGTTTTTTTTTTTCTTTTTTTTTGCTGTGCTTCAATTTCCACATAATTCTTAACACCTGGCACACACAAACAAAAAGACACAACTGGGAAAATATTTCCAAAAAAAGAGCCACAATGCCAGACGGGTTTCAGAGGTGAGAACAAGTCCACACCCCATATGGCTCATACGTTGCAAAGTTTTCACCCGGAGGACTAAGAAAATAGACGTTTCTTGTCAAACAAACGTTCTTTAGTGGGAAGTTCTTCAGTTCTTAGTTACACACCCCGAAGCTAAGGAACTAAAACAGCATGTCTCTGAATAGTAGATACAGCTTTTGCTTTTTTCTTATGCACAATATATATTTGAAACAATATTTCCACTAATGTGATATTCATCTTGTAGCAAACCTATTAAAATAAAACAAAGCCAGGGAGATCTTGGTTTGACTTAGTATGCGCTTATCGCTAATGATGAAGCTGAAGGATTTCCTAAGAAAATCTCTTCTGTAAAGCTTCCCTGTAGCAAAAAGTGAAGGACAAAATCGTAATTTGCGATTAATGACCCAAAGGAAACTCTGGTGTTGTCCAAAGCTGCACTGTTGTAACAAGTGCGCACAAATGCTGTTTTTGTCTTTGTTTTTTTTGTTTTTCTTTTCTTTTGGTAAATGCAGTAATAGGTCTACAATTCTCGAATAAAGCAGTTGTCATCTGACAGAATATTGCTGCAAATGCACTAATTTAGGCCTTTTCTATTCAGTATCAGTTTCTTATTTTCCTTGATATTTGACCTGCTAATTACTAGCTTTTTGGTAAGAAATTAAAACACGTTTCAGTAGTTTCATGAGATAAATATAATATTTTCATATGAAATGAAATGTTCTGCTACAGGCTCCTCGACAGGGACAATAGTTTGAAAACTAACAGAAAATGAAAATGTTACTTAAAGCAGATATTGCCTTTTTTCAGTTTTGGGTATTATGTGATTATAATACCACATCATCTTTGTTTTTACCACTGTTAAAAAGGCAATCAAGTAATTTTATTTACCTGAAATACACTAAAAACTAAAACCAAATTACTGAGTTTTCCCTTTCGAGATTTGTGAAATAATTTATGTTTCTGCAATCACTGTTTTTCCCTTCTTTTATTTCACTGCAATGGCAACCAGAGGAAATCATAAACATCCAATTCTGCTTTATAGAACTGTCATTGCAGGAATGAATGTTTCCAATATAGCTTTCATTGTAGCTGATCAAAGCACTAAATAAAAAGGTTTTCTTAAATTGATACTTCTGGAGTCACCAGTGAGTCAGAATCGACTAAAAACATACAATCATGCATGATGAGAAGTGTCAGTGCTCGCTGCTTCATGAAAAGTTAGTGACAGTGTTTGTCACACCACTAACAACAAAACACAAATTGAAAATGTCATCATGACCTCAATGCGACCTAAAGTGTAAAGCCAGCAGCCATTTAAAGGAAATAACTCACCGCCAGCAGCAGAGGGCGGCTTTCTTTGACAGCTCCCACGCAGCCCAGACATCCGATCACCATGATGATTGTCCCCACTGCGATGAGCAGATTGGCTGCCGACAGAGAGGGAAGGGATGATGACAGTGTGGCAAAGTTTCCCTGGGTCACTGAGAGCCAGATTCCGACCCCCAGGATGCCACATCCTCCCAACTGCAGACGAAACCCAGAGAGACAAATCGCTGTTAATAAGTCCGGTTAAAGACGGCAAACAAAACAATTATGTGGTGTTATTGTGAGGTGTTTAGGAAAATAAAATAAAAAAAGTAGTAATTGTTTTCTTGTAAAATGTAGCATAAGACCTAGTTAACTAATTTGCACTTGTCCAGCAAATTAAAGAGTTTGGACAGAAGCAAAGAGGCAACTTTCTTTGCTGCAAGAGAAATGGTAAAAGGTTTGCCAGAAAGCCACAAATTAATGCATCGTACATGGTTTGCTCCTTCTAAGTACCTCTTATGGAGTCACTAATAGGCTGTTCACCAATGACTGACAATGAGCACATGAGAACTGTGTCTTTTAAAAAATGATGTATCACATAGAATCCCTTGTTTTCTTCATAATTAACACATTATGCTTCTGAATTAGCGTTTGAATTTCTGCAACATCTCACTTCTGCATGGACAGCGTGACACACTGTGAGGAGTCAAGGGAAAAAAATGCAGTGTTACTGTTCAGTTCACAGCACTGCGGGACTGAAAGGTTCCATACTCAACTTAAAGAGGTCAAATACAACCAAGCAGAACATTTCGACATAAACTCTCTCTAAGAAAAGGTGGCTAATAAAAATTCTCATAAAAAGAGCAATAAATACATTTGTGAGCTTTAACGATGTGCATCTAGGGGACAAGTATTTCACAACTAGATGCCTGCTTTCTTTTCCTTCCATTTTACTCTGTTATAGGGAAAGAAAGCCAGGGTATTTTTGAGTTAGTTTTCTTTATAAAAGTTCATCAACCTTTATAATTGCCTTTGTTTTAAACAATAAGATGAGTCATTTTGATTAACCTCAGTGCGCTGCTTCTTTCTTCAAATCTTAGTTCTAAAGACTATCTGATAAAATTAGAAACAATTAATGTTGTTTGACAGGTAAGGTGGATCAGTTTTTATACTCGACAAAATTGTAATATTAACTTTACTGGTAAGGCAGCTCTACATAGAAAAGCTACCTTTTGTTTCTTTCTCACGTCTAAATGTTTTAGACTATTAAAAATATTTTAACATCAGACAATCTTTCAAATTATTGTTTGATTTGGTAACTCTCATGCTAGCAACCATTTGCAAATTCTTATTTTTTTACATCAGTGGAGGAATTTGGCCCACTCTCCTTTGCAGAATTGTTTTAATAAATTGTTTCAATCAAGTCACGTTTTAAACTTAAACTATTTAGGGTCATGATACATCGTCTCGGTTTAGGCTCGGTCCTAGGTCACTGGGAAAAAAAAGTATTTCCTTTTCGCCATTCAGAGGTGGAGTTGCTGGTGTCCAAAGCTTCAGTGGCCCAACCATAAGAAACTCTTGACCTTTAAGATTCTCCTTCAAGATGTTCTCACAAGCAGAAATTCATAGTTTCATCATTTATGGCAAGATCATCACACTTCCGTCATGTCCTATGTAAAAGTACAAAAAAGGACAGGAGATACAGATATTTGATGTTTGCCACAAACACACTGTATGAATGCACAGTTAGATGAAACTAACACATTCCCAGAGTGAGCTATAGTCTGAGTTAACAAAGTTCACCGAAAGCCTGCAAGGAACAACAAACCCCCATGGGTAAATCTATACTATTGATTGTAAACCGTGCTCCTGAATACATAATTTGGAAGTATGGATATGATTTTTGAGGAAAGTGAGCCAATGTGTGCTGAACTCTGTAGTCTGCAGGGTTTTGTGTTCAGGTATTGTTTGCATTTTACCTAAATAAACAAAGGAGAGTCAGGCCATTTTGTATATTTTAAATATTTTTTAAAACCTTATTCGGGTGAATGTTGTATTTGATGCAATCTGTGTAAATTCATACCAACAACAAAAGCAATATATTAGAGTCAGAAGATACATGTGATATTTTTGTGACATTAAAGAATTTTAATAAACATGTGTGAGTCACATTTATCAGCTGAAGCTGTTAACACTGATGTATATTTTATACTTTTGAGAAACATATTTTCAACATAATAACAAGACTCACCAAGAGCTCATCTATCTCTTGTGTAACTGAGCCAAAAATATCCATCTTCTTTCTGGATTACTCATTTATTTGAGACATTATTTCACTACAAAGAAGATGGGAAGCATAACAACCTCAACATTGAGGTTAGTCCGTCTGTTGCAACAAAGTCTGTTTTTTTCTGTAGTTTCATTAACAAATAGATAACATTTAAGCGTATGGACCATACATTTTTAATGTCTAACTTCTTTGTGAGTAAGGGACATGATGAGGCATAAACAACCATCTTCATAATGGAAAAAACATTTAGCTTTCTGTGTGGTACTCAGGCTGTTAGCGCACTAAATTTCAATCTGTAAGAAGCTCTTCCTTAAATCTTTCAAGGAAAATATTAATTCATTCCTCATTAAACAGGCTTAACCGCATTATTAGAGTCATTTTATTCAAATATAACATTTATTTTAAATCAGTTATGAAATATTTGTTTGTGTTAAAACAAGCAGTCTGCTCTATTTGGAGTCAAAAGTCAACAAAAATTATTTGCTTTACTTCATTTTAGTTCTTTCCAGCCTTCTAGTTCGCATTCAGAACATGTCTGACTGCAAAATGCCAGGCGCAAAGATCTCCAATACAGAATGTCTATTGAAAACATTCATCATTTCCACAATAAATGTACAGCTGTGTGCTGGAGCAGCCAAAGGCAGTAAGATTTATGCTGATAAATACATGTGTATTGTTTCCCCACACTCTGTTTGCTTTCCATTTTCAGCTGTAGCATGATATCCTACCTAATGAGCTCTTGAGGAAATAGGAAAAGAGAAAAATTAACAATAAAAATGTTGATACTGAGCTTTTCTTCTCTTTTATACCTCCACAGAGATTCTGGAGGCATGCAAGTGACGGTCCTTTGAGTTTCCTTAAAGCATTTCGGGAGGAAGATTCTTGGACAGAGATTGCTAAAAGTCAATACTCTGATGGGAACCACAGGCAATGCTAATGATGATCATCTGTGTTATCTGATAAAGATTAGCTGCCCTAAAAACGGCAAAAAAATGGGAACCAATTAAGTAGGCGATGAACATTTTAAGGAAAACTTAATAGTTAACAAAGCACATCAATGGAAATGAATTCTCAACTACGACTAAAATATTTATCTAAACTGAAAGAGCTGAATATAAAAAAAACCAATTATTACATAACATTTTCAAATGAAAGAACAAGATATTGCAGAAAGGCAGACTCAACAGCAGCTATGCAGCAATAATTCAACAAAATACAGAAGGGGTAAATTATTTCTCAGGCTAACTGTCATAGATATATTCTATAATAACGAGATTCAAATGCATCAGAAAACCATTGAAAACTTAAGGCGTATGTTTCACTTCAGACATGAGAGACAAATAGAACATAACCACACACTGAAAAAGACAGCAATATCTTAAAGAATGAATCACGACTCAATTTAATAAATGACCACATCACACGTCCATTGCAGCCCATCTGGATGTCAGAGATCTAATCGTACAGACACACAGCACCTCTGTCTCATTTTCCATCAGTGAGGTAACATTCCATGTCCTTAAAGCCTGATTACACCCCCAGAAATTGATAATAAATAATAATAATGACACATTTTATTTATAGGCACCTTTCCAGGAACTCAAGGTCACACTACATCATTAAACAAGTTCAGTTGAGTCTCAGGAGCCGAAGCTCAACCATCAGGCTCACAGAAATTGCAAAACATTAAAAATATATATTAAAACTGGTTCAAATATAATTTGTATGAAACACCAAAAAATTTAATTAAAAAACCACACACAAAAAAGACAAGAAACTCATAAGAGTTAATTAAAAAAAACAGTACAACAGCAAAACTTTTCTTTCTTACTTCTGTATGTGTTTTTATATACCAACATAATTTCAAACTGATTAGTTTTCATCTGCAATAAAACAAGACAAAACAACAAAAAAGAACAGATGCCTAAATGTTTGCTGTCATGCTGTTTTAAAGAGCTTAAATGAATTGAGGCAACTGCACAGCCTCCCCCTCTCACAGCACGTCACTGTGTTCACGGCAGTGTCTGAATCCAGCCACTGATTAGGACCAGGACTGTGTGCAAACACGCAGTTTTCTTTAACTCCTATCGAGTGGGCTAACTTTACACACACACAAAAAAAGAAAGGCTGATTTAAACTTGCCTCCTGCATAATACAAGCGGAAAGTTTTAATGACTCCACTCACCAATGAGGAATATCATCACTTTGATCTCATCCAACTTATGAATGCTCCATCTAAAACATGTGTGCCCATTAACATAAATATTTTTGATATAATCCAGGTCAAACTTAGTCAGAGTTTTACTCACGCATGAAGAAAATATGTACTGATCATGGCAACACCATACTAATACATATAGTTAAATGCTTACACAACACCTCTAGTGCTTGAAAAAGCATGAGGTAAAGCAAAAGGGGGACTTTCAGTTTAAATGAAAATGGTCAACACACATATATATATATAAATATATATATATATATTTTCTCTCATACTTTGATGTTGGATTCATGTATGCAGTTTGACCCTCGAGGGAAGTCTTTTGTCCTGTAATCTGCTCTCAAGGTCACAGCCTGTTTCTGAGGTTTCGAAGGTTAGAGAGAAAATCTGCTCAAACATAAACGCAAGAAACTACAATACTGAAGACTTTGGTCAATATAAGTTCCTGTTCTAAAATGTTATTATTTTGCCAATGATGTTCATTTGTAAACATGTGCCAGAGTTTAATGACATTGGACCTCAGAGAGGCATCATCCTTCAGCTAATCATTACTGCATGCCACGTTTTCAGCTAATAGCTCTTGATGAATTTAGTAGGAGCTAAAATGTTGCTCTGTGTTCATTTGTGTTATTTTTCCGATTTGTAATAAGTTCTACTAAAGACATCATAGTAAAAAGACCTTCAGGATAATTACTGATGCAAACCACTCAAGTTACAATAAATGCTTGTTTGTTGTATGCTGAAATGGAAGATAATTAAAAACTTTGCATACTGCTGTACTTGTGAAGCAATTACACAGTAATTTATTATTTAAAATTTGAAGTTGTTTCAAACCTAAAATCCCCAAAGTCAACAGAAAAATCAGCTTTAACATAGATATTTTGACATATAAAACATTCGATTCAAAATTCAATCAAGGTCAATGGTATTCAAATGTCACTTTTTCAAACTACATAAACTATAATTCAAAAATTAATGAAAACCAGCAGCTCTGTTATATTTTTATCCAATAGTATAATCTGAATTCAAAACAATATCAGTTATCCTCTGCCTTTTATTTGACATACACCTCTCCTAATCGTCCTTTTCATTAGTTTTAATTGAGCAATAAATATTAGATTTTTTGTTGTTTTTTTTCCCACAGACAACTCTTGATGTCCAAGATAAAATGTAATTGACTCTCCTTCTTCATCCCTTCCTGAAGAGTCCTTTTCTTAAATGGGTGATATTATACACATAGAACTGTATTTAACAATTATGCTTAACAATCATGCTCCAGACTTGTATGACATATTAAATCTCAATTATCATCACAATAATAATGCATGGAATATCCCAGTCACAACTGACAGTTTGGAGGCAATGTGTTGTATTTCAAGTAACATGCATTATTGATTTGCATGTAAATATTAATTTGACAAGTCAGATTGACATCTTTGTCTTGGTGGTTTAGTAGTAGTAGCCGTAGTTAGCGGTATTACAGCTGAGTGCAACATTTATATGTGCACTTCAGTGAATAAACTGGATTCCCTGATATGATGAGTCTAAAGGTCCATATGCAGCTTCCTGAATCAAAGGTTACCTGTAAGCTGTCATTTAATTATGTAAATTGTAGACAAGAGGGAGGCAGATTTTAATGAGTAAAAAATGTACTGTGTTGATTACTGGAGTGGAAACAGGTGAGTGATTAGGCTGATTACACAGCAGCTGGGAGGAACATGAACTGGGCCAACTGATGGCTGGACTAAGCATACGCCATTTATCCAGAATGCATTGCACCGTCAACAACATGGCGACGTCCGTGTGACAATATTTTATAAAAAATTTCTAAAAACTAAACAACCTACAGTATTATCCCTGTTTTTTTTTTTTTGTTTTTTTTATATTTAAAATGAATAATTCTCAAATAAAGTATATTGTTGCAACTAATCATGGATCCCTTTAATAATTAAAACAAAAATTGACCTAATCAATAAAACTCTGAACACAAAACTCAGACCAAGAGCGTTAAATATTTTCATTTTCATGTCATGAAAGAAACATGTTATTTAACATAAAGAACAGCAGTCTGAAATGCAGTCATGGCCAAATGTTTTGAGAATGACACAAATATTATATTTTCACATGATCTGCTGCCCCCTGGCTTTCATGTGTGCATGTCAGATATTTTCATTACATACAGAAATATAATTGCAATCATATTATGAGTGACAAAAGCTTTTATTGACAGTTAGAATGAGTTAATACAGCAAGTCAATATTTGCAGTGTTGACCCCTCTTCTTCAGGACCTCTGCAATTCTCCCTGGCAT